>JAQFZC010004540.1:0-15872 GCA_034695205.1 Dicyrtoma fusca | reverse complement strand
CTAGTCAGTTATCGACATTATTGATCATTAAAAGGATGTAATAATGTTATGGACTAAAATAGTCAGCCTGAACGCCTATCTGTATGTATGTATAGGTAAGCATGAGCGAGGCAGATTTTCATGTTGATATGCCCATGCCCATGTATTTTAGTGCTGCATCGCATCGTAATGTGAAGTAGATTTTATTTTATTTAATGGCATGATTGCTTCTTTGGGTATTATCTTTTCATCATTATTTTTTCACTAGAAGTCTAGAAGTCACGCAGACGAACAAGGGTGCTATGTGGCTCTATACTATATTATATTCCCTATTCCGTTCAATTATATGAGTGTGGTGAACTTTCTTGACTTTAGCCTTTAACTGGCACTGGCAACAACAATTTACTATTACCTATGTATGTACCTAGGTATGTAGATACTGGCAGTGTGAGGTGTAAGTTTAGGCATCTGAATTCCCTTGTGTAACACATAATTTATTTGGACAGTTTCAAATATGGACATGTTCGTCCTTTCAATCTTCGATGTTCCATTCCCCTTTAGAATGGCAGAGTTTTATATGAGTGCATTGCATTGTTTTCGTAAACATAAACCAAACCGATTAGTCGATCCGACTGTCGAGTCGAGAGAGTCTCGAATTCTCGAAAGACTCCCACACAGCGGATATAATTCACGAAACAAAAAGTTATTGACTCTTTTGATGCTTGAAGGGAAAAGCTTTTCGTAGGGATCTGTAGGTAATACTGTATGTGTACTTCCAATAATTATTGCAGTGTAATTACCTACCTAGGTATTCCTTTTGACTATACAGACAAATACGTGTAACATCAACTTCAAATGGTGGGCAATTAGACTAGAAACTACACAGTACTGAATGCATTGCATGCATTATTGGGATGAATGGATTGAATAGAATTGTTTGAATTAAATGGAGTGGGTTGGGTTGTTTTTGTTGAATGCAATTCAGAGCAATAATGCAATGCAATGGATGCGATGGGCGACTCTGTCTCGGCTCATTTTGTTTTTGATTTCCTTTAGAGTGATGATGCAAAAGTGTTTAATTTTATTAAAAGATGTGCATTGTTTTGTTTGTTTTATTTCCAATTGTGTAGTATTCATTCTGAATGAATGACTAATGAATTGCAACAGACAGAGTAATACAAAGTAAATCCTACTGTACAAATGTGGTATCCATTTCTGTTTGGGCATTGAATGCAATCATTCATCGAAAAATGTTTCCATTTTGTAATATATTTGAAATCAAAATTAAATTCCACCTAAATTAAATAGAGAGCATGAAAGGGAATGTTCGTGGGTCTTTGTCTTTGGTTTCACTCACTTCATGCGTTTCCGCTAAAAGCATGACCGTTCTGTGTTTGTGCTTCTGATCGAATTTGGATGATTTGGATTGAATTGGAGCAGGATGTCAGCTGTTGAACTGTTTATGCGAATGTGCACGCATTAATGTTTATATTATTTTATTTATGGATGATTGCTTTTAGTCTAGCGTAATTTATTTAATGATTTTATTTTGTTTCTTTCAGGCCCAATTTCAGCAGAAGCAAATGCAAGAGAAAGAACACAAGCTTCTACAAATGTTGGATAATCAACAGCAGCGTGCAATGCAGAAGGCGACCATCAATGGAGTTTTACCCTCAAAATATTCTAATAATGGCTACTCAAGTACCTTAAGCACCCCAAGTAGCAATAGTGCCTACACTAATTACTCCACTGGACCTGGGAAAGTAAGTCAAAGCTCGTAAATATTTATGAATAAACTTGAAGTAAAGTTTGTATAGTTGTTACGCATGTCGTTTGTTTTGAGGTTCAAAACACTTCCAGACACTCCATTTTGCACGGTACAAAGTCTACAAAGTAGACAAAGTTTGAGACCATAAATGTTATTATAGACATGCTATTTCGATTGTCAATCTTGTAGGTACGTCAAATGTTTGAAGAGCGTCGTAAAGGCGGTGGATCTGTTTTACCCTCCAATAATTCCTACAATGGCAATAGCAATGGGAACAACACTAATGGATCCCAAGGCTACCGTAATGGTGGTTTTGTGGGTATTGACAAAAGTTATCCATTGGATCCTCTCGTTGCCCCCACCAGTAACAGTAAAAATCGGACTGCTAGCAGTAAAAGTGATCCAAATCCCACGAATAATAATTTGTACTCGAGGAATGGACGAAGTAACTTGACTGCCTCGAAGACACCGAGTAATATTGGAGCACAGAAACGAGGCTTATCACTGGAGAGAAGCGGCGGGGGTGGTTCGGAACGGACCACGCCGGCCAGCCGAAGCCGGGATAGAGATTTAACAACTTCTTTCACCTCGAACGGAACTGCGGTCATCGGGACGGGGTTGCGACGAGCCAGCAGTGGACTCACTAACTTTGACAGTCACGAAGTCAATTCCAATTCGCCCAGTAATTTGAGTCGGCCCACGATGCCCAATAATAATCTAAGCACTACCAAATACTCGGACATGTACGGTGGGGGTCCAAAGGATCTGAACGATACGATTGCCAAACGTGAGAGTAATCTTGCCATGAAAATGAAAAATATGAACATCTACGATAGTAAACCGTCTTCCACAGAAAGTAAAGCTTCAAACCGGTCAGCGTCTCCAGTGAAAAGGAACGTGGCACCACCTCCAACACGGGTAAATGTAATAGCCTAATATATGTTGGAGCACCTTGTCGTATTCTCCTAGATTTAGTATTCATAATAATTATAATTTATCACAAAATAGCACTTCAAAAAAGCATACAGCATACTGTTTACACCGCTAGGGAGCCTTACAAACATACGTCATATATTTTTAAAGAAGGTACTAGGTATAAATACGGATTTGAACCTTTTAAAAGGAGTAAAACAATCAGCCTTTATTAAAAGTAAAAACAAGGATTGTAATATTTTGATTAGATACTAAGCAATAATTAATGAACGTTTCTCGAAAGGACAAAAAATGGCAAAAATAGGTAGGTACCTAATTATTTTAGGTTGTTGGAAACATTTTAAAACATAGTTTAAGCCGCTGCAAAGTATCCTAAAAAACAGCATTAACGTTTTGAAAAAGGTTAAAAGCGATATTAGCACATTCCAAAGCAAAAATCACTGTTTTGACGTCATCGTTAAAAGTCTCCCAGCTTCAGTTGTACCTGTCCCTTGCCTTTGTGCAAATACGAAAGTCGACTGCCCCAAGGACATTGAACATTCTTTAGCGGGTGTTAAACGTTTATCGATAAAAGCACACATAATTATATATGGTACGCAGTAAGCCTATGTAAATTTTGGCAACTTTACCGTAAAATGGCATAAAATGACGCGTAGAACATTTTTTTGCAAGGCTACAAATGTACAGGATTGTGGAGGCTAACATTAGTTTCTATAGGGAAGGCCTACGCAGGAATTTCGATTATGTTGCAACCGCTGTCAACCGCAGAGACGCTTGCATATATGTAGAGACGATATTTTACTGCATAGCTTTATATAGGTAATGAATTGTACTACCTTTATAGATATGAATTAGGTGAGACGGAGAAATGACTGACCACTACTGGACTTGGACACAGTCGTGTAGAAAACATTATCGCATGTTAGGAAAGTCCATTTTCTCCAGAGAAACCTTGCGCAAACAATTGTCTCCCAAAGTCATCAATTTTCCATAAGTGTCCTCTTTAATACGTTCATGTCTTTCCGTCCCCCGTCTTCGTGCTCGTATGTATATTAGCTTAAGAAATGTAATATGTAGTATTACTTGATTTTTTTTTACAATATTCCTTGTATTGTGTGATTGTGAGTCTATCTCGCTATCCTATCGGTGTAGCCATCTCCAAATAATTCTAAAGTGACAAGAAAAGTCAAAATTGGCACGTCAATTCTGAATTGCTCTTTTACATTTTTTTCACTGATCATAGTTGAAGTGCTATCGTGCAGTAGCTGTACTACAGTATTAAAAAATGTAGGTGCCTCTTCCGTTATGAGCGGCACAATGCAATGATACAATAAAAATACCTAGAAAATTCAGCACAATACGATGCACATATACATTTTGTGCACGGTTTCTCAGCCGTATCAGAAGTACCTACCTAGGTAACTACATATACATATCTATAACTGTATAGCACATTCAATTTTCGATCGAGAGCTTTAGCACTCAACTGACTCCACTCCACGAAACTTGGCTTGCTTCTCTCTAAATGCGAAAAATTCGCAAAAATAAGCAAACGTCGATAAATGTGTTGTATTATACGCAGCACATAATTTGGACTAGTGCAGTGCGTGGACATCCAGTAGCAGTCATATTAGTAACAAGTCACTGCCAACTACTTTAGCAGAATATGCTTTTCGTTAGAAACAGGTCTATCTATAGATCCTGATAATCCCTAACGCATGTTACTAGTAAATTATAAAATTCAATATCGATTCGAATCGTCGTATAGCTCCGAAGTACAATCAATTTTTAATGAAGCTTTATATTCAAAACTATAATTTAAATAGGTACTCAAATGTTTGAGGAGGTTTCAACGGTAGTAGCACATACGGGATTACATACTGTTTATTTGCCTTCAAAATTAAATAGTATATTTTACTACTCATGGCTAAGATATGTAGTTACGTATAATATGAAGTAAATACGTAAGTAATTACCTACAGGCTACTGGGGAAAGAAGGAACTGGTCTCCGTGTCATGAAGGACATACAAAATTACAAAATTATTGATTACAAACAATTTTTATATTTTGTATATTTGTATTTCCGCGAACTATAAAGTGAAATAACGCCCAAGTAATTTAATTTCGGGACGTGCGTCATACTTTTAGCATCATTTCAATTTTTCGATACGGATGATGCCTATAGTATTCCAGTAGGCACTTTAAATGTCTATTATATAGGTGTAGGTAAATTTTGAAGATACACCGTACTCAATTATTGCTTTACATAAAGTGTGAATTTACCTAGGTAAATAGTAAATACATAGTATGTACAAAGATAACCACAGCAAAGTCCTAGGCTACGCAATAAGGAAGGTTGAATGTATGCTCAAATTATTTTAACAGCCGACCTTCACAAGGGCTTAAGTTGTGGCAATTTGAATTGGTGATGTGTATAGAAAACTCCTAAAGCAAATATTGATGATAATTGATAGTGGACGTGGACTGGATGGTAAACGTGAGAGGAAGACCATTTGCAAAGTATCCCTTGTTCAATGTCAAATGTGTACAATTATTATCATGCTTTTGCAAACATTTAATTACACGTGTTTGAACGTTTTGGCTCTTGGCTCTTTTTGTATTACTGAGCTTATCTTCCACTGAATCTTAAATATTATCATTTTTCGGTATGTTTTCACTTTTACACCCTGTCCATACAGTTACAGCTCAACTTCTGTGTACACATGTAGGTACCTCTTTTTCACGACTTTCTCGGTGAAATGAATTTCACATCATACTTACTTACATACCAAGGATATTTTTTATTAAAATTATAAGTAAAGCGTTTCTGAAGTCATTATTGATATTTAGACTGCTTTGGAACAGTTTTCGAGTACAGTTTATGTATTGCATTTGTCAAAAATGCTTTCGTATCCGGCTACAGATCGATACAATTCAATGACCGCTACTACGGTGTATATTATTATAATTACCTAGGTATATTCTAGCAGCAATTGTAGTGCGCACGTATGTATACCTATACTTAGTGCGACGCTGTTCATTATAGAAAATAAACGCCAACTAAGAAAACTACTATTACCTTAGAGTGTACTGCAACTTGGCTATCTTTTAGCATTGGGCAGTTATCAATAATTAAGAATTACATTTCTTATTCAAGCTCATTGACAGGCTCAGATGCAAAACGCAGTGGTTACCGGAAATGTTTCATCTAATTGTAAGCTAAGTCCCATGAACCAAGGCAAGTAGAGCTAATCTTCAAATCTACTGTCTGGCTGGACATTTTGCGTGTAATTTCTACGTAACTTAGTACCTACTTCCTATACTTTCATTGGAGTTCAAAATACAAAATAGAGCTAGCTCACAGGTATTAAACTTGCAATCGGCAGCCGACGCGCATACTTGCGTGGATCTGATTAACAATAATTAAAATGTTAAATGCGTTTCCCTCCGTAATCATCCGTTTGACTTTATCATAACTCCTAGCGTCCTAGCCCAACTCTATCGCAAATGTGACTTTATCCATGTTAATATTTGCAGCTAAGAGCTAAACAAAGTTACCTACTATGAAAGGTACAAAATATTTACATTACAAGCACTAACAAACTGCTTCCCTATTGTGACCCTGATGCTTTCTCATTTCTCGGGTACGAAGGATGAAAGGAATGTCAAACTTCCTTATTGTTACAGCAGTACGCGTTTTACAGCGTCTATTTATTTAGGCAGGTAGTTTACGTAGTATTAGTATAATAATATTTGAGGCTTCAAAAGCTTTATGAGGTGTTAGTACATCACTCTGGGTCTCTAGTCTCTCTAGTGTACTTGCTTCTAAAATGTATATAACATATTTTAAATAGTACTGAAATAAATAAATGAATTTTTTTAATTTTCCGCAGGTCATGCCAAGCTCCCCAATTGTCAAGCCATCTGCTACTAAAAAGGTAAAGTTGTAAGATATTTAGCACTTGAAAATCTAATATATTATCTTAATTCGGTAGCTGTAATTGTTAGTACTAAGAGACACATGTCTAAAGTTGGTGTTTTAACTGACCTTTCACATACCAAGTTGCACAGAAAGAGAACACTATATAGTACATTTATGTATATACCCACCTAGATAATAAACTTAATTTGTTGTGGTAATTACCTTGACATTGCTAACGTATATACACTCCGTCGTTAAATGTAATTTATTACCTAAATACGGTTACCCATAAATGCAAACACATATGCGCGCCTGTGTCTACATATGTTGGTAGTTTGACCACAGTTTATTGTTTATTAGTAGCAAAAGCTATTTGGCATTGAACTACAATTACTGCTTGTTGCGAATTGCAATTACAATTATCTATATAGCAATATATATAAAATAATTACGTATTTTCGTAATTGCGAAATCAATAGTATACAAACTACAATTAATATATCAGGAAACGTGACTAATAAAATGCCGTCTTTTCATTCCTTATTATTCCGTAGACTGCAATAAATAAGCCTCCAGTTCGAAGTGGTCCACCGCCGCCCGGGACGGAACAATGTAAAATCTGCGGTCGCTACTTTGCTTCAGACCGTTTAGAGAAGCATCAGACTATCTGTAAGAAGACGTCGACGAAGAAGCGAAAAGTTTTCGATCCGACTAAAATGCGGATGCAAGGCACTGAGGCGGAACCCTACATTCGTCGAGTTTCCGCTAAAGTCAGTAATAAAGCTGCTCCAAAAGGGGATGGAAGTGTAAGAAGATTTTTGAATTACGTCATTACTTATGCTGTTTATTTTTAGCCTAGGCTTCTTCTGTCTCCTTTCTTTGTATAATACTATAGGCATTTCTTCATTTTCTTTATATTTTTGTAGTTTAGGTTTTCGATGAGTGTGACAGACACGTGCTGTAAAATCCAATTTCATAATATCCATTTATTTATGCATGTTCCAGCGTATTACAGAATTCTGTAGATACGGTACCTATAGTGATTCTAATTATATTAACACTGCTCATAAATACGAAAATACAGTATACATACATAACTCAGGTATTCATTCGTCTTCGTGTACCATGCAATATAACATGTACATAATATGTTTTATATCTCTAGATATCAGATTGATTGTTACGTATACAGAATACACACTACGTCCAAATCCAAGTGCTTAGCATGTTTAGCCTACTTATATCTTCCGTCTACTCATGGCGATCGCATGTCAAGATGAAATTTCTGCTTACTTACTCTTTTCCATTTCTTACGCGACTGCTACTACTACTACTCTAAAAAAAACTTCATCTGCTATGTATTTATCTACAAGCCTATGCCTGCCAGGCTACAAAGACACCAAACACCACACCACATCACATCAAAAAACAGATATCTACATACCTACATACCTACTACATACTTACTCCATGTAGGATTCATCAATCGATACACGATCACAGTACAAATATTATTGCTACTTTTATGTTTTGTTCGGTTTCATTGAGATATTGAGAACAGCAATATAATAAGCATTTTCTTTTTTTCCGGTCACGTTCAATTTGTAATATTTTGATACTTTTTTTTGTTCAGTAAATTGGAATCCATATTTTTCATGCCTGAACGTCAGTCAGTTATCTAAGTACATGTACTTGTTGTATCTATAGGTAATTTTCTTTAGCCCAACACAATCTAATTATGTCAAATACCTACGCGTAAAGGTATGAGTATACATATGGTAAACTTATCTAGGCAAATTGCAGACACACGGATTTTTATTGATATTGATATTACTAGTACCTACTATTTAATCGGTATGCGTACATTCTACAAATTTTTGTGTGTTCAACAAGAACAAACTTACAAATTCAGTGAAGCGTAATACATAATTAATGGCAATAACTTTCATGTTATTTTCTCGCTGCCTATGTCTTTCTCTATCTATCTCTGTCTCTTTCTCGATACTAGTATTTCAATGCTTGGCTGTCTCATGAATGCGTAAATATATGATGATTGTAAAAATACCTTTGGGTATTGAGTAGCATGGCCAAAAGCATGGTCTCTATAGCTATCAAACTAAACGCTTTGAGCTTTCGAACCATTTTGTATGTATACGCATATAGCTATGGGTATATGCTTCATATGTACATACGCTTACAACTTACAAGTAAAGAAAACTTATTAACTTATTATACTTTTTACTTTGCCGTCGAAGGTAGAAAGTTGAGTAGGGAGCTAATAAGGAAGTAATTTTTGTTCTTGGTAGCTCAAGAAGAGTGACTGGCGTAAGAAACATGAGGAATTTATAAAAACAATTCGAGCTGCCAAGATATACCAGGCTCACGTCGATGCGGGTGGGAATCCGGCAGACTTGCCTCCACCCCCGCCCGCCGACACCTCCGACTACGTCCAGTGTCCCTACTGCAACCGGAAATTCTCCGAAGGGGCCGCTGAGCGACACATTCCCAAGTGTAAAAACATCAAATCCAACAAGAGACGCTAACCCAGTGAAAAGTCAACCAAAAATACAGATGATGATGCAGATGATAATAAAATTATACAAGAATCAAGTGTGTGAGAGCTCCAGAACTCTTCAGTGATGCATTTAGCGGAAAATCTCTCTTTGAACTAATATCTCTACTTCAAAACAATCAACTAATTTAATTACAATTTTACTGTTACATTGAAATTTGACATTTACTGAACCGTCCATTCCTCAATCATGAACTTACCTAGTATATTATGAACAATCCAATTCTACTTGAAACTTGAAGAACTAACAGCAATATTTGTAAGAAACTCTTGGACCTTGGATATTATGTACCTACCATACTCTATGGAATCTTGACCAGGATGAGCCTTACGTTTTGCAAATTTTATAAAAACTTCAAGTAATGTATTGGAGTAGCTGTCATACGTTTGTCATTGTACTGGATTCTGATTCTGAATTGTACTACTATACATACTAATTACCTAGTAGGCACTACACTTTATGGCATTTGGTTGACCGGTCCGTAAGTATGTATATGATATGAAATTAACTCAAATGACGCCATCCATCGGTCCGTAGCAAATGATATATTATTATGTAAGGAATTTTAAAGTGATAATCCTAACCTGCGTTTAAATATACTGTATAGAAATGTTACATTTTAACGGTAAAATACTGATACTGATAGTGGTAACGTTATAGAGTCTAATACATTATAATATGTAGGTTGAGGCCGTCAACTGTGACAATATTAATTATTAAACGTGTAATTATTGAAACGTATTGATTTTTGAGTAAAAATAAAACTATTTAGATTCTATTCTATATCATGTAAATATACTATACTAGGTACTTTAATATAAAAGTAATATTGTCGTAAGTTTTTCGAACATTTTTTATTTCTCATTGGTTATGATAAACTGGGAAGTACATAGATACAAATATGTGCTAAAACGGATAAATCGTTTTCGTTTGCTGACCTGACTTACACTCCGAGTGCTAATGTACCTAGGTAGATACTTTTAGGTATGTTGCCTATATCCTTTAGATATATATACCTACTCGAGGATGAACTCGAGACTCTGACCACGACCAAATTATCAAATATGCAGGGACAGGGACATATAATATGTATACCTACCTCCCCGAAAGTGTCTTGCCCTCGACAGGGTTTCTTTCTAAGTTTTATTTGACCGGCACATGGACTGTAGTATGGAGACAGACTAGACTTTTACTTGTCGATTCCTTCAAGGTGAATAAACGATAGCTTAATTACGATAATTGGAGGTACCGATTCGCCATGTGCCCTACTTTTGTCAACTTCTCGGTCTCGGGATGGTAAATGTTTATGTCAAAAAAGAAAGGAAAAGGACCGAGAATGGAAATATGGAAATGAACCCCATGACTAATCGTAATCGTCCATGACATGGATCGTCCCTAACTCACCCTAACTAACCGTCAGTTTTTACTTTACTCTTTACTAATAAACAGTTTCATTAGACAGAGACACAGACACAGCTCTTTCTCCTCGGTGCGGTGAGTGAAAACACTTAAATACTTTATATTCCTGGAGTGGAACTATAGGGAAGTCAAGGAAATAAATGAAAATCAATAATTATTAGGCAAGTTCCTACCTTACATACCTACTAACTTACGATTAGACATACATACATACGTACTATCTGTAAATACTTACTACTACTGAGACGAGGCAACAAACTCGTAAATTAAAATCAACTGATGCTACATATACATAGCCTTACTTACATGTTACCCAGACAAGTTATACGCAAGACCCTAAGCCTAAAATAATTAGTAAATATTTATACTAACGAAACATGCTGCTACTTTTATTTATTATAGAAATAATTTTATTGTATTAATATCATTGTCATTATCATTATCCTAATTTTACTTTAATGTTTCTTTTCATTTCTTTCTGTCTATCGGAATCGGCGATGACATACTCACGTGAAAAAATATACACGAGTAACTAAACTTCCTATTAAACTATCTTTAAGTTTATGTTTGTAACAATTGATTAATAATTGTTGATCATGTACCTAGGTACCGATACATATCTGTTTAAAATATGAGGTCTGGCCTACTCTTATTATTTTGGGTGAAAAAAAAGTTACATACTAATGGAAAAAACCAATAAAAACAATATTAATAATTTACCTATGACTACGGATTCAAAAGAGTTTCCAATAAATTATTATTTGGGACAAAAACTGCATCCTATATGTATGTATATGAGAAAAAAGTAAGATTGTGAAATACAAAATAGTAGTAGACAGTAGACGGGAGGGTTGAAGGTGATCCATTTATAAAATGCAATTCGTCTACGTCTAGTTTGTGTTGCAGAGACCCGGGTTCAAGGGAAAGAATAAAATTCAAAGAATTCCAGAAATTCAGTCTGAAGTCTGAATTCTTTCCTGTCCCCAAGCAAGCGTTTCTCCAATTGTCTGAATTTCAGACACACAAGTCCATGGATCCGGGATTCGAGATTCATATACAACTTTGTTTCTTAGTGTAAAAAAATTGATACAACAGACTCCATTCTGACACGCTGGGGTTCTCACCCTCGCCTCGCCTCAGAAAGCCTGTAGGACAAAATTAACGAATGACATTTTGCCTTCCCTAGGACTTTATTGTTAGACTCTGAAGGTAATCTAAGGTCAGGTAGCGGAGTAGAGATCGATGGACGATCGAAATTGAAATTGAATAAAAAAATGAATGACGACGAGGACGAGGGCTGAAGGCGACATGGAGACAAGAACAAGGAGCTACTCTGAATGCCACTGTCAAGAGTATCAGCGTTCTAACGTGATTGTTTGCTTGTTCGTTGTTTTGTTAGCACAATTTTATATTTTTTATTATATTAAGTGCATTATATTACTATATTGGTTCAATCGCTCTGGCTCTATAGGAAGGAGCTGCATGTATATGACGATGAAAGTAAATGGAATTGCACGTGTGAATAGAATTCTGAAGTCAATCAAATGGAGCTTTGCACCTTCATTTTCACATGCCCCAACAAAGGGTTTTTGCCTTTTGTGGACGGGATCTATAATAATACCTACTACATTCTGATAGCTCTGACAATAAGCAGTTTAACCAGGTATCTGTACTCTGTACCCTGAATTACAGATGATATACCTGCCTACCAACACGTGCCTACCTAGTTATGTTTCATCACTCATGGCCCAATAGCCAGTAATACATACATACATATATAAACATAGCATATACGTATGTAGCTGCAGCTGCAAGAACAATTCATATATGAAATACCAATCGACCATGCCCTTCCACTTCCACCTTCCAGTCTACATGTCACCCCGGGACGGGTGGAATTTCTTCATAGCTAAAAATGAATTCTTTATTATCTGTATTTGGCAACATCCCGGGTTGCCCTAAGCCGCCTCTGTCACTAATATTGATAAGTATAGTGAGACAGAGCTGTTATTTTTTCTTATGATTCTACTGATAGAACGTTGATTTTAGTTCGAAAATTTTGGCAAAACTTTATTTTTGTGTATAAATTGCTCGTATTAATTTCGAAAATTCGAGAATCTATTAAAAGTAGTAGGCATTCGCCTCGGTCTAAAAGATAAATTAACTGGAAAGTGTAAAAGTTTAGTGTAGGTACATACATGGCTTTACCATTACCAGGCATTTGATATGATATGATGGGAAAACAATTTGTTTGTTTGCCCCACGCACGTGCCATTATTTGGTTTGACCCGATGATGCGATGATATTATATTTTCTAAATTTTTAAGATACAACAAATTCAAACAATCATTCGAATGTCGTTAGGGGGTAATAAAACTTTTTTTAAAAATTTAATTAATTAAATAAATTATTAATACAAACTATTGCACAAAATTTTCTGTAGTCAGTTTTTAAAAACTTCTTTGATTATTTTTTAACAAACGAACAAATTCCTAAAACCATTAATTAGTTATTATTTTTTTTAATAATAATATTATAATAAAATTTAATTTCCTAAAATCCTTAGTCCGAACCGAATACTTCTTCGATTCCGATCCAAAGCAAAGCTTAGAATAAGCAACGCAATCATTTAAGGCCCCTAAACTGGAGCTAAGGCTAAGGTAAACAAGGTGCGCAGCGCTACCAATGCACTAAATGCACTCTGCAGACTCTGCACTGATCGTGATCGTATTGTATTACATTATATTACAAATTACAAATTAGGCAAATAGGCAAATTATTGCATTTTTGTACATTATTCTATTCTAATGTATTGTGGTTCATAAATAAAATTGCAGAGTAATTCGAAATTAACCATTTCGAGTTTTGAAGGAAATCAGAAAATCTGGAATTAAATTCGTATCGTATCAATCTACTTTACATATTTTTGTGTAGTAAACACTAATCCAAAATCCAAATCCAATCAAACATCAAACGCATAAATGCACGCTGCACCAGCACTCTCGAAATTGTAATTAGGTATACAACAAAAACGCTCTATCGTTTAACAGCAAAAGTATCCAAATTAACAAATCTGTACACAGACTGATCTAATTTTGACACTGAGGGCAATAAATTTATTAAAATGGATGACAAAACTTCCTCCGTGAAGAGACTGAGAAGATTTTCAAATGGATCCACTGAGAGTCGAATTCTACCCCCAGTCCCACCAGTTACCGCAGCAACTTTTAGCCGGAACTACATCAATTCTTCATTGATGGGTGAAAAGATACCTGAAATGGTGGTAGATCAACAGCTGGAGAGATGCAAGTACTGCAATAGAACATTTGCTACAAACCGTATTTCGATTCATCAAGAAATTTGCAGGAATCTTGTTTTGGGTCCAAAACGGAAAGTTTTTGACTCTAGAAAGCAAAGACTAGCGGGAACTGGTGCGGAACCATTCGCTAAATTTATAAAACCTGTTGAAGTACGTACGGTTGTTGACCGATTATTTATGACATAATGTAACAGTGTAGTTTAACTATTTTTAGACTCCAAAAATTTACTAAGTGCAGAATGTATTCTCGTTTTTTTTTAAAACTTACTATTCTAGCGACCTGTCAGCAATTGGAAGAAAAACCACGAGGATCTTATTGAGGCTATCCGTGCAGCACGAAGAGCCCATGCTTATTTAGCAAAAGGTGGAAATCCAGCAGATCTACCACCGCCACCACCATCCGATTATTCCGACTATGTCCAATGTCCTCATTGTGGTCGGCGCTTCAATGAAATGGCTGCAGCTAAGCATATACCAAAGTGTGGGAAATCGACTCACAATGGCATAAGGCCAGTTGGATAAAATGGCAAACAATTCTAACCATTGGCTTTTTACTTAAAAAAAAGAACGCACCATTCTTACTTTTTAAAAAAGGATAGTGCATCAAGAGATTGCTGCCTTACTTTCTGTGTACACAGGTCTCATATTTTTTTCACTTAATTGCTGCACGCAAAAGTAAATCCGATGTTATTTGCTGGTCGTTTGGATTTAGAAAATTACTGGAACAAGTAACTGTTATAACGATAAAATGAAAATGCACTAACACAAAAGCATCAAAATTGCTCAAGTTAACATGAAGCAATAAATCAAACAGGAATGCAATTCTTGTTAGAAAACAGATTGTGCACACACAAATTGGTTTAATTAGATTATTTGACCGAATGCGTAGTTGCTCCACGATTCTCAGACAAACAAGTAATTTAAAGCTTCATAAATGCATTTAATACATGTGATGAATGATGTAGCATAAATAATGCAACACTTCATACGCGATTTACTATATGAGTACATTATTAACATGATTTACATCGTTTACGGTTACGGTTACAAACAGTAAAGAATAAAGTATATAAGTACTACACCATACTTCAACAATCTACAGTCAGTATAGGTATGTACGTATATATGTAAAGGTCCTTGACAGGTAAGCATGGCCATGTTTAGACTGACTTGCATGGGCACCTTGCCAAAGATGGAAGAATAATAACGCCAGTATATGGTAATAACAACAGTATTTAAGCATACCTATTTTTTCATTTATGTAAAAGTACTTGCACTGTTTAAAAAAGATCTGACTTATAAACTACATATAAAGGAATAACTGCAGATTCAATAGACCAAAACGTCATAATTCAACACTTCTTCCAAAGTAATTCCACAGGCTCATGCTCTTTCTGCTGTATAGTTTCCACAACTATAGCATGAATATCTTGGTGCACCTCCGATATCGACCTACTCGCCTCGATTACCTGAAATCACAATAAGGAATGTTAAGAAGCATCACCCGAAAATAGAAATTAAATATTGTGTAAAATTCTAGGTACTAGTAATGTCAACAGACAATAAAATAGAGCTATGTAAACTATGTGTTGGATGAAACTGCAAAAATTTAATTCCAAAAAGTAAATCCTTATTACGTAGGTGTACCCTGCGCACTTGCCACGTACATATGTTACACTACTACAAATACTGCAATCCTACAATTTTATAACTTACTTTTGTTACAAAGTACACACCTACCTAGACTAATAATTTTTATTTTCATGCCGACTGAACAAATCGAGGATTAGAGATGAAACTAAATACAATTTCACTCGCACACTATAATTAGTCAAAGAAAAGCATTAATCATCAGCATCATCATCTCATGCACATGAAGCTAAGATCAGTTAGTGTATAAGACGGAGGGTAAGAAGAAACGTCGGCATTCAACCGTGACCTTATGGCAGTGCAAGCAG
>JAQFZC010004539.1:0-15873 GCA_034695205.1 Dicyrtoma fusca | reverse complement strand
GTCAAAACTAGTAAATAACACTTTTTCAAAAACAGTCAAAACTAGTAAATAACACTTTTTCAAAAACAGTCAAAACTGGTAAATAACACTTTTTCAAAAAGAGCAAAACTAGTAAATAATACTTTTTCAAAACGGTCAAAACTAGTAAAAACCACTTTTTCAAAAACAGTCAAAACTGGTAAATAACACTTTTTCAAAAAAGTCAAAACTAGTAAATAACAATTTTTCAAAACGGTCAAAATTCTAGTAATTACCGTTTTAAAAAATATTTAAAACTAAGTATATTACCGTTGCGAAAAGGTTAAATGAAAATGATTTCTGCCAGCAGATCATTCACATTGCACTGCTTCTGATGCGAATTCAATGAGTAAATCCATTTATGAATAGAACTTTGCAACTTATTACAATTTCAGATATTTTATGATACGACACTTTCCTATACATTCCTCCACGCTCTTTTCTCTACAGACTCATATTTCAATTTTAACGGCCATTAGGAGGGCAGAAACATACGCCTAGTAACATTATTACCGCTCCTATTACTAGATACGTATTTTTATCCTTTTATCTTTTATGTATACAACATCTTGAATTTCTTTTTGTAAAGAAAATAAAAAAAAACTTTGCGGATTCAATTACTTTTCCGGCTTACACGGTCGTTATAGGCTCCCTATAGGTACTTGCAAAACAAAGGCAGTATAATTTCAAACGTGGACTGGAGGACAGGAGGGCAACAGACAGAGAACAGATGCAAATGGACAATACACTCAATAAAGTGTAATTAAGACTTTTGCAAACATTTCCCACGTCTTTGTGACACTAATTTACTACGAAAATTTACTAGAAACACAATGGAAATCACACTATAAAATGATGATGGCTACCTATACAGCCAAACCAAAACCAAAACGACTTTTTGATCATTCGTGCCTTTATCGTGTCACAGTCAATCATACGTAGAAATGTTTTTTCTACATTTTTTTTATTAGAACACGAATTTGAATGTAAATTTGAATTAGAGATGCCACTGACTATAGTGAGAAAAAAAAGAAAATGCAAATCTAAAGGATTCTGAGTTGTGTCTTCAGAATGAATAAAATTGATGAGCAATTATTCTCACCATCACAAAAACAATCCAGATGCCCTGTCATGCTATGCCATGCCATGCCATGTTAGCTGTTAGCTGTTAGCACTATCAACACTCATTCATAACATAACACCATGCAACTAATGCCATTACCATTAACTATTAACATTACACTCTGGGCAATCATAAGGAAAAGAAGAGAGAGAAAAAAAAGAGACAGAGAAGGATCTCTCTAATGCACTAAAATAATGAAAGGAGGATATTTTTCCCATGGTTATAAATTGCTTCTTCATTGGATCATCATTCGACGCACACATTAAAAGAATAATGTATAACAATGACAAAGTGGATTGGCATACATATGCAAATAAAATGGACTGTTATACTAGTATAGCAAGTAAGCAGCAAGTAAGCAGCAAGCAAGTGGCAAGTGGCAAGTGGCTTCTTTTAGTGGAAGGAGCGGAGCTCATTGAGAATGTGCAGAACAAAGCAGTGCGGCTCGATATCCACTCATTTAAAAAAGCTCATTTACATTTTATGTGTCTCGTCAAAAAAAGTTTATAAAAAGCTGGGAGACAAAGGCAAAAACTGGTATGCCTTATGGCACAATATGTATGTGTGTAGCTAATGTCGTCCAAGCTACACTATAGAATGCATAGTCTGGCACTGTATGGACTAATGGACTGTAGACTGGATGTATTTATAGATAGAAATTTATCGTTAGTGATACGTAGGAGCTTTGCAAATATGACGTAATACGACTTGAGAATATAAACAAAGGGTAATTGGGGTCTGAAGTCTGTCTTTTTTAAGCATTATAAAACGGGAAATTAAGCCTTTTCACATGTTGTGCGTCAATAGTGATTGTTACATTTTGAAAAGGCATCAAATACTAAATTATAAGTGCGCAAATCATCGGTTTTAACACTGAAAAGATCTAAAACTGTTAATTAGCCTTTTTTAAAAGTGGAAATCACGGGTTTTAGCACTTTAAAAAGATGCAAAACTGTTAATTAGCCTTTTTCAAAAAATCCTGTTTTTACCACTTTTAAAACGAGTAAAACATTAAATTAGTCTTTTTCAAAAACGTAAATTACGGCTTGTAACACTTTGAAAAGATGCAAAACTGTTAATAAGCCTTTTTTAAAAGTGTAAAAATTACGTTTTACCTCTTTTAAAAGGCACCAAATAGTAACAGCCCTTTTCAAAAGTACAAATCACTGTTTTTGACCTTTTGAAAAAGTGCTAAACTATAAATTAGTGTAAATTAGTCTTTCACAAAAGTTTATACATACCACCGTTTCTAACACTTTCTACAGATTCAAAACCACAATTTCGCATTTTTCAAAAGTACCTACCTACCTACAAATAATTCTTGTGACCTTTCGAAAGCAGCCAAACCCGTTGCGCGTTGAATTCCCACATTTCAAAAAGACCGTTTCAACAAATCCCATCATTTTGGGAAAGCCCCTTTTGGTACAAAAATAAAATATTTTTGCTTCCTTTGGTGAGTATATCAGTATACCGTATACCTATAGCATCTTATATATCTAACAATAAATACTAAAAACTAAAAGGTTATTTACTCGCTTTAGTATAGCGACCATCCACCTCTATACCTTTACCTTTCCTAATATGCACTGAATACTCAAGTGGCTCCCAGAACGTGTCTTTTGGTTGCCGATCGTCGTTCCTTTGGATTGGAGATCATTTCCTCTCTGCCATCAACCATTCCTTCGTAAATTCGTTTCGTGGATGGCTTGTCATCTGAAACTTTACAAGCCTTGGACGGTCATCTATGCCTATAGCAAATGTATGTAAATCCATCTGCAGCTGGCTATGGATGAGGATGAGGATGTGATCGAGTGATTGAGTAAAAGTTTGACTCACTTCTTCACTACCACGGAAATCTATAGCAAAAAGGCTTCGTTTCATTTCATTACCTTTTGAATGGCCCGGCTGGTCTGTGTTTTAGCCTGTTAGTGTGTGTGGCTGCGTCTCGTTATTCCCAGGAATGGAAATATGATGACCGATCCGAATAATTGACGTGATTATGATTGTGACAGGTAGAAAAATGAGAGGCTCAACCGCCGATTTATCAACTAATCATACCAAACAATGGCCATGATTGTTTCTAATGACAATGGCAAACTTTCCCGATGGAGCCCTAAGTGCTTCTTTCTTTTAAAAGTGTGTGCCTTCACTGCCTTCCATTTCACTGCTGTACTCATAGATCTTTTATTATTATTATTATTACTATTATTATTATTCTAATATTAATAGGGGTATAGTAATACGGTATAGAGTACCTACCTAGGTCCCAATTCCCAACAGTGAATAATCTGATTTTTTTCTTCTCACTATAAGCAATTCGTTACCTTCCAACTCCACCTTGTCTTCCCATTATTGCCATTACTGTGGAAAAAACTTGTTTTCATCAGAAACAGACAATTATTATTATGAAACTAATGCACACGAGATGTGCTTTTTGAGTGGAAAAAAAAACGACCGGGCTCTTTTTGTTCTGTTCATTTTCATTTTCACGAGTTCCCCATTTTAAGATTGTATGATGCTATTTTTCAGAAATGAAGAGACTGCCAATGCAATAATGCACTGCAATGGGCAGTGGGGGCGTGTGCGTGTATCATATTCTATTAAATGTAGCAGAATTATTAGCGTGTAGCACTTGAGAGTAATAAGTGTGTGAGTAGTGAGTGGTTGAAGCCCTAATTTAGGTAAATAATCGAAATTTCGATTAACGCTTAGTTGCTTTGTAATGTATTGCCAAATGCAATGGTTGAGTAAAGACCAGGGAGAATTCAAAATATTATTACTTCATACAATCTGGGCTTTGATAGCTGTTTTAAAAGTAGGCAAATAACTGCATTTACGTTTTGAAAATGTGTGAAATAGTAAATTAGGGTTTTTCAAAAAGTGAAAATAATGATTTTAACGTTTTGAAAAGGTGTAAAACTGAAAATTAGTCTTTTTCAGAAAGTACAAATTATGATTTTAAACTCCGTGAAATGTGTAAAGCGGTAAAATATCCTTTTTACAAGAGTGCAAATAATGATTTTAACGTTTCGAAAAAGTGTAAAATAGTAAATTAGTCTTTTTCGAAAAGTGCAATTTACGATTTTAACATTTTGAAAAGGTGCAAAACAAAATATTCACCCATTTCAAAAAAGCCGTCCCGAAGGCGACATAGAAACGGCGCTTAAAAAAAGTACAAATCCTAATTTACAAACTTTGAAAGGGTAGCAAAACAATAAAATACCTTTTTCAAAAGTGCATATAACGGGTTTATCACTATACAAAAGAGCAAAACATAGTTTTTACTTATTTCAAAAAGTACCTTTTCCACGGGTCATCATAGTTAGGGAGCCCCTAAACCATGCCTTATTTTGGTTGTGTAATTATTAATTATTATTGCAGCTATACTTATAGCTACACACACACACACACACTTATATGTTATAATGCTAATGCTTTGTAAATAAATTAATGCCATTCTTTCCCCTTTCTCTCCAAATTCACAAACGCAAAGTTGACGAATGCAAGACCAAAATCACCGGGAAGAATTAATGCACTAAGCCGTGCCTCCCTCATAGCAAAATGCTTTAAAAAAATCCCCATTGCAGCAATGCTAATAAACTTTGTTCCTATTATACAGAATACAGATATGACATAACTAATGTGCTGCTTTCATCCCAGACAAAAAAAAGGTCTATCAAAATTTAAATTTGTCTGGAGCTTACCATGTGCATCTCTCCCAGTGCCTCTCAGAACGTTCAGAACATTCAAAATTGCATTGCAATGGATTGCATCTTAGTTTGCCATATGCTCTAAGATGACAGAGGAAAGATAGAGAACAGATACGAAGCTCGTCTACATCTCCGTCTCCAGGCTGCGCACAAACACACACACACGGTTTATATTTTATTTTATTTTTTCTCTGCTTGTGCGGCCCTATCTCGAATTTATCATGAAAATCCTCGAGTGTCTGTCTAGTTTATATTATTCAATAGAAATACAGAATGGAATCTTGAGTCCAACTTCTTTCCTTTGGCCTCTTCCCCCTTTTTTTTATTTCGTGTATTTTAGATGAAGAAGATGATTCCTTTTCTCCTTTTGTATATAAAATATATGTGTATATTCTCATTTTTCAAAACTTAATGAGCATCCTCCATTTCCATTCCTATTCCTCTATTTATTTCCTCACATTATCTCTCAACTCTCAACCCCTTGGCCGGGCCTCCACTCTCCAACAAGCTCAGACTGACTCGGCATTCATTTGTCTCTTGTCCTTTTTTAATCGGACGGATTCTATCGCATATTCTCCTTTTTTTGCTTACCTTATTTATGAAGGTAGGTATGCACTTTCCAATTTTTCTAAATATTTTATTACAGATGTACCAAGTTAAGAGGGAAAGTTGAGTGTCTGCTGTAGTGTATAGAAAAAGGAATTTTTTGTAGATGCCACATTTTGCATTGTGTGTGCAATTATTTACTTGGATAGAAAAATCTTACAAGCTCTTCAAAAACTCCTTCAAAACCAAAGGCAAAAGGGTTTTGTATGTACCTATGTAATGTATCATTAAATCTTCCAGGAAGATCCAACTCGTGATTCAATGATGAACAAACGTCACACAGAAGATATGAATTAGTATTTATAGGATGAAGTTATAGGGGCATTGTACATCCTTACGGGCTTGGCTGGCTCTAAAAGTGCCTCATAATACGACTAACTACTGGATTAACAATAAGTCCGAGCATGTATGTAGTATGTAGTAGGTAGGTAGGTATTTATGTGCGTCTTAGCCACTACAAAAGAGTGTAATAGTTATACTAACGTAAGAAGGGAGATGATTATGATTCTTCAACACAGACATTATTATAATTTTGGGATTTGTACAAAATCTACGAAGATACGAAGCAGAATGTGTAGGTATACGTAGTATGTAGTCGGTAGCTATACCTATACTTGTATGTATGTAATTGCTAATATTAAGGATGGAAAGGAGCTTCCCCATTATGAGAGCATCTATGTATGAACCGGCTTCTATGAAATGTGTAAATACTACGTTTTACACCGTCTTTAACGAGCTACAGCCATTATTTGCACTTTTTTGATTTTGCACAGTTGCACGTATTTTTAAAGTGTTTAAAGTTTGATTTGCCAGTCTTTTGGAAAAGGCTAGCCTGCTCAATTTGATATTTTACACCTTTTTTAAAGGCTTGCAATTAGTATTTGCCTTTTAAAAAAGGCTAAATATAGTGTTAAACACATTTATAAAGTGCTCAAATTGTGATTTACACTTTTTAAAAAGGCTCATTTATAACGTTCCACCACTTTTTGAAAGGCTTAAATCATGTTTAGCGCTTTTTAAAAAGGTTAAATTGATAATTTGTTGTTTCAACTGTTTTTAAAAACCGTTTAAAAAGCGCTATCGGCACTTTTTGAAAAGGTAATTTTTCATTTTACACCTTTTTGAAACATTAAAAACCTGATTCTCCCATTTTTTAAAGAGCTTTCTAAGCCCAAAGCGTCATCAAGAGAATCATAATGCAGTATTTGACTCCAAATAATATTATGGGAAATAAGTCCAGAATTTCTTTATAGCAATGTACCGTAAATCCTCTTTTACTACTCGGGTCTCTATTAATACGCGGGTCCCTAATTGTACGCGGGTTTCCGAGGGGCTGAATGTACATAATAGTACGCGGGCGTTCTATTAGAGGATTTACGGTAGGTAGGTACATTCAAGGCTACATGTATTTTCATTGAGCATCGTATTATATTTGATATGGACTGGTAATTGAGCTACAGGCTACAGAATACATTCCGCTACAGAAAGAAATAAACAGCAACAACCATAACCACTGCTTGCTGCATAGCAAAGACTTGCGGTGCGGTGGGAAATGAAAAAGTGGGAATTCTGACGTTCTTGGAACCTGGACAAGAAAGGAAGACGGCGGTGAACGTGATTTCGTGGACTTGTGGAGAGTGGAGAGGCTCATCATCTCATTCATTTCCTTTTTCTCGACTGGAATGCAGTGTGTGGAAGAAGTGAGAGGATGGGATGCGAATTAATGGGATGAGAGTTAATAAATGAGAATTTGCTTCTTGTTGAGACGTTTGTGTTGATGTTTGCGTTGGTGGCTCCTTGTCGGTCTCGTTTCCTTGCCGTCGACACGGCTCTGACCACCGCCGAAGCATTTACGTAGGAAGTCTCACTATGCTTCATTTCAATCCGCCATTTGCATGGCATGCATAATCACAAAAAGTGCACCTCATTTCCAGACTCACAACCCACAATAATGTTGTATGCTCCGTCGTTTTTCGTTTGGACATTAATCATACACTTAAAGCTGCCTCATACTTTTCTCTTGGAACTGTTACACAAGTAATGATTAAATAATTGCGACTGAAACTATCTGTAGGTACATTTGCATTCGCATTTGGAACCTTTTTTGTCTTAATGTATCGCTGGTTGGGATGCAAAATAGCACTTACAATTAGCCCTTGTTGCGCTTGAGCTACGCTTTTTTAAAAGATGCACAACCTCAATTTACACTTTTTGAAAACACACAAAACCTCGATTTGCACTCTTGAAAACATGGAAACGCTTGATTTATACTTTTTGAAAACATACAAAACCACGATTTATACATTTTTGAAAACATGGAAACGCTTGATTTACACTTTTTTAAAAGATGCAAAACCTCGATTTACACTTTTTGAAAACATGGAAACGCTTGATTTATACCTTTTGAAAACATGCAAAACCTCGATTTACACTTTTTGAAAACATGAAAACCCTTAATTCACACTTTTTTAAAAGACGCTCCAAATCTCGATTTTACACTTATTTTTGAAAGTCCACCAAATCTCAATTTGCACTTTTTGAATCATACAACACGTTGATTTACACTTTTTTGAAAAATTGAGAGCCTCGATTTGCACTTTTTTTAAAACAAAAATAGGAAATGCGCCCCGTACAAAAAGTGTGTGCTTATGTTACACAAATTGGAAAATATCAATTGGCCTTTTTCAGCTGTTAAGGATACGCGTCCTTTTGCATCTTAATGAGCGATATATGCCTATTACTAATCACGTATATACATTCTATCCACTCACTTTGGGTTTTGGTACGGATCCAAGTCCAAATCCAAATCTACATTCAAAATACAGACTAAGGAATGAAATGGAAAAAATGATGGCACGCAGGGTTAACACAGCGAATACATACTAAACTAAAATTATACAGCTAGATCCCACTAGTTATGCACCCAAGATATGACATTCCTTCCACACCAACTGCCAGCCCATCAAGACTACATCTCACACGACCATTTGAACGCATGATGAGGTGCATGAAACGGAAAGTTATGACTGCATTACTTTTCTTTAATACTGACTATGAATTTGTTATTAAATAAATTGCTTTCGCTTTTTTCCTCAAGGAAAAGTCAGCTGTGCCCCACTACAATCACCACTGCCACATCTCACACGACACACACACACACACACACCAGCCTCACAGCTTTGTAAACTTAAACGCTGAATCCAAAGCAACTTTGACTGCGCTTTGGCTCCGGCTTTGGCTTCCCTTGTCTTCGGCTCCCATCAAAAACTCTCCGTGTGTGTAACATATCATCAAAAATAACGACTTGGAATTATTATTTGCCTATAAGACTGTAATCTCGATGGCTATAGGGCTGGATAGTAGCAGTGTATAATTATATAAGAGAACTTTTTAAAACTGGGAAATAAATTGTAAGGCTAAATCAAAAGGAGAGGTTACAACATTAAACAGGCTCTTGTGCATGTTATTTCTCAAGTTTTTGGCTTCGTCATGGCAAATGGCATTCGAGAGAGTGTGTGTGTGTAGTTTCGGTATTCGGTATTTTTTGGACTGGAATTATTTTGTATATAGCATTCCATTGTATATAGGTAGGTATATAGTGGTACCCTTTCTATACTGGCGTGCCAACGTGCACTTAAAAAAATAAACTTGTGAAACTACAAATAACAAGTTCAATATTAGTTCATACGCATGTTGCGCTTCCTTTATTATGATTACGCTACCTACGCCGCTACAAACGATTGTATTTTTTTATTACGCACATAGACACGGAATGTCCACGCGGCACTCTGGCAATGCAATGGCAATGGCAATTTCGTTGGCATTGCTATCACTGTCCACACCGGAAAATACACACGAAAAGGCTCAACGCGTGCCAATATAGTTTATGGAGTGGCAGATTTTTGACTTTCGTGTACAAGCTACACTTTACCATTATCTAGGCGCCATTACAATTGACTGTAATATAATACTGTAAATCCAAAGTCCAAAGCGTTGCAACCAAGGAAACGAAATGAGCGAGTACGTAGCCATACTACAGAGGTAAGGCACCTCGCAAATATATGTTTTACGACACTATGGGGCTTCGAAGTTGGTATGCTTTGCTTCTTTAGAGACTTTATGTATTACCCCGTTTTGCCTTTTTTGAAAAGTCAAATTTCATATATTTTGACTTTTTCAAAATGCTATTATTACTTTCACGGTATCACGGTTTTGAAAAAGTGTAATGGCGGATTTTACAAGTTTTAAAAATGCGATTCTTACTTTATGTTACTTTTTGAAAAGTGTAATAGGGTGTTTCCCTACTTTTACAAA
The DNA here is from genome assembly GCA_034695205.1 of Dicyrtoma fusca. Lineage (NCBI taxonomy): Eukaryota > Metazoa > Arthropoda > Collembola > Symphypleona > Dicyrtomidae > Dicyrtoma > Dicyrtoma fusca. The sequence goes on along the minus strand of JAQFZC010004539.1, from coordinate 6,102 downwards.
TACTTTTATTGTGTTCGACCCTTTTTGAAAAAGTGTAATAGCGCATTTTGCAACTTTGAAAAATGCTATTACTACGTTCTGCTCTTTTTAGAAAGTGTAATAGCATGTTTCTGCACCTTTCAGAAAGGCTATTTTACTGATATCCCGTTTTGCCTTTTTTGAAAAAGTTACTATTCCATATTTTGCAACTTTTCAAATCCTACTCCCACGTTATTAACAGGTAATAGATTTTGTATCTTTAAAAAATGAAAATACAATGCGTGTTTGGTCTTTTTCGAAAAAGTATAAAATATCAAGTTTTAAAGTTACAGCTCGTAAAAATGATAAAAGTTTCCTATTGTTTCCTTTCTAAACACACTAATACCGTGTTTTTGGCCTTTTTTGGAAATGACAAATGGTGCATATATTTCACCCTACATTCTATAATGATGACGTCACAATTGCCAGGCGCCTAGATTAAGGATCTTCATCCAACAAGCTTTTTGATTTCTGATTGAAAAGGGTTACAGAATGCCAACAGCTGACTGTGTGATAAAAGCGGGGGACAAAGTTGTTGTACGCGTAAGTACATGGGGAGATAATAATTGTGCAATGCGCATTGGAATCAAATACAGATTAGTATCTATCTATGCGTAAAAAGTACCTAGCAATTAGTAGCACCACGTACCAGTACCATAGTCCCAGCACCAGTACCAGCAGTGTAGTTCATTAAGCGATTTTTCTGATTTGACAATAATTAGTCAAAGAGCCAAGTGTAAAAAAGGGGAAATTCTAAAAAAAAATCATTAAAAAATAAATAAAAATGGAACGTTGAGGAGGCGCACTGTATTACTTGCTAGTTGCTACTCGAAACTTCAAATAATTTGAAATAAAATGGATTAGTAGAGCCAGGCCAGTGAACAGTGTACAGCAAAGTAGATCCTTTCATTGATTTAGTAATCATATCAGTTCATGGAGCTTTTAGAAGTCAACTGAGCTTGAAATCTGAGTTACTTACTGGCTGATTTTAACTACTACCTTCCCAACTATGTTCATTTCCTTCCATTAGCGATTGTATCTGTAATACTTTGACTACACTAATCGCAAGCCCTATTTCACTGGCAACTTTTGATCCCCCAGAGTTCTCTGGAATTAAATTCGTATTCATTCGCTATGTATTTTCGCCTAAATTTCTGTTTCTCTGATACGAAGAATCTCTCCAATTTACCAATATTATCCATTTGTCCCTTTACGCTTAGTCTCTAATTTTATTTCAAGACTGCGTGGGCTTTACAGAGAGTCTGTAATTATCCACATTCTCCATTTAAAGTATAGGCTATACCTATAATGGACAATACCATCTTATAGCATGACACGGAACAAACGACGGAGATTATGGATTGAAAAACTTAAGCTCTCTTTTAGCTTGTGCTGTCTCCCTTTGACTTTGAAGTTAACAAAAGCATTTACTTCTGGAAAGCTAAGCAGGTAGTACCTGGCTATATGTATGTATGTTCCTTATAGATATGTATGTGCTATATGGATTCAAATCAATAGTTATAATTATAATTATACAAAACAAGCGAGCTATAGTTGTACCGTATGATTACCGAGTGTAAGCTGGTTTGTGACTTTCCCTAAAATCCTGTAATTAGCACAAATACGAAGGTAAACTATACATGAATATAAAATATGCTCGTATGCCGATGGTGAAGGAGCATTGTGACTGTGAAGCAAAACCAGCTTCTGTTAAGTTTAATTACCAGTTTCACTGCTTTTAAAAAAGTGTAAATACATACCCGCTTGACTATTCTGAAAAGGTATAAGTTCCAGTTTGACTGTTTCTAAAAGTGTAAATCGCAGTTTTGGTCCTTTTTAAAAAGTTCCAATAGCAGTTTTACCATTTTTGCAAAAGTGTAAATGACAGTTGTATCATTTCTGAAAAGGTGTAAATAGCAGCTTTACTTCTTTTAAAAAATGTAAAATACCGGTTTGACTATTTTGGAAAGAGGTAGACTGAAGTTTGACCGTTTCTAAAAAATACAAAAGCAGTTATTTTCCTTTTTAAAAACCTTCTATAGCAGTTTTACCATGTTTGAAAAGTGTAAATAGGAGTTTAACTGCTTTCAAAAAGTGCAAATAGCAATTTTGATACTTTTCAAAAAATTTGAACGCCAGTTTTACTATTTTTGAAACAGTGCCATACTGACAAGTTTTGTAAACACATTAATAAAAGGTTGATTGTTGGGACTTACGTCATTGTGACATTCCCCGGACTTTGGACTATTGTCGCAATACTTTTGCCACTAGAACTACCCCACAATGCTTCTCCACCGACGATACATCTCTTAGAATAAAGATACTAAACACTGTGCAATTTATGTCTATCACGAAGTTATGAATTTACATAACGTAGACAGTCGCTATTGAAAGCTGCTCCTTTTTTTCTTTTTTTTTGTGATCGGTTGATTGTCCCAACATGACTGACTTGTCATCAGTTAAAAAATGAACTACTAATTAATTGCGCTAATTAGCTTCTAATTTAGAAATATGCTCTTTGTTTATGCTAAATCTAAATAAAGAAATTGTTTGAAATCCTCATAAATCCATAAAAGTCCATAAAAAGGGAAACATACCTTGGACGCCATAGTTGCCGAGGCTACAGCAGAGGATCCAGATCCAGGCAATCCGAAAGAATCCACGTGATACGTTACAATTCCTCATTTTCTTCACATTTTCCATAAAAAGGCTCGATTTGAAACGAAGAGACGAGGATTAAGTTAAAAAATCAAAAAGATTTGGAACAAAATCCTTTTATACACAAAAAAAGACTTTGCTCCTTTCACTCCGTCGATGGGCTACTTAACTATATATCCCTAATAATTCACTATAGCAAGTCAGTATATACCAAGTATATCCAATCGCAATCCTTATAAGGATTAAGTTGTAGGTCCACAAAACCACGAAAAAGATTGAATTCACCTCTAATTACAATTAAATTTTGAATAAAAGTAGAACACACACTTTTTCAATTTATCAATTTATCCGTTGAACACTGCACACTTTTCTGTCAAGTCTTTGTATTGAGTAAGCACTACACTCTGTACACTAGTAGCTGGCTACCAACTAATCCCCAACGATTAGATTCTGCTTAACACAAATTATTGGCTCATAGGCTGTAGAAATTTAGTAGAATTCCAATAAATGATCTCAGAGTAGGCTTCTGTATTTCCTGCCTTAACGTTCCGTTGTTTTTTGCTGCCGTCAACGAGTGGCTTCACAGCGAGTATTATCTTCACACACACTCAACTGCACTACTGGCAGGCAGTCAAACTTACAGGGAAATTACACAGACAGTCATAGTGAAGAGCCAACACTCAATATTTCAATATTGATACTGATACTGGCTCTCAATCCAATCCCCAGTAGTGATGACAAGTTGCAACTTTACTGATAAAAAAAATTACAGACGCTTCCACAGTTGATAAAGCAAAGGGCAAAATTACTGTTGGCCAAAAACGTTTTTCTTAAAAAAAACAAAAAGCATCTATTTTGGCGGTCGCTTTATAATTTCGGTTGAAATCTTAACAATTTTTTATGGAACACATTTACAAATGTACGAATTATGAAGCAATGGTGTGGGCTTGAACTTAGGGGCGATTGGGATTTAAATCTATGAGCTTATGACTGTATCTGACGGCTGCTGCTACAAAAGCAATAAATATAACTTTGTCTCAATGCCTTAATTCCTAATCGTCGAGTTAGCGCCAATGTTTTCTTTTTTTTTGCAGCACTTTTGTTACTACCAGAAAGTTATTGATTAGGGATGTTTTTAGTCTGGATAATGTATTCTCTCCGGCTCTCCGGATACAGAATTAAAGATGCTCGCTCTGTAGACGGTGCCGGATCCGAATTGGCCTAGACACTTTCATACATCAACATCAACAAATGGCAGGGCGGTACTTTCAAGGGCTTGGATTTGGATTTCAACGCACTACTGATAGACAGTGTAGAAGTAACTATTGTTACAATTTGACTCAAGACGGCAAGGATTATAAAAGAGTCGAACCCTAGTACAGATATTATAAATGAGAAATGGATTGCCTCTCTTTTTCTTCGTCTGTAGATTCTGATGGAGATGAAAAGGGAGAGTCCAAGAAACACAAGTAGAAACTGAGTGATTTCCCTCCGTTTTTTTTTTTGCTTTTTGGGAGTCAAAGTGTAGAAACTCTGCCGAGTGAATCTGAATCCGAATCTGAATTTGACTGGCTCCGGATGTGTAGTTGAAGTTGGCGTCTTGGAGACTAATCTGTCTTCTTTTGCATACAGGGGAAAAGTTTCTGATTTCTGCTGATGATGATGTCTGGTTCTGGTTCTGGTTCTGGTTCTGGTACCGGTACGGTTCCCGGTCGATGGAGGCAGAAATATGGGACTCAACTTCCCTATAATCGATGATGATTCAGCATAATTCACTGTCTTCCTATAGACACTCGAAACTAGCTGGAATTTTTCGACTCTTCAAGAAGAACTGCAGCTGCTTGCTGCTGTAGACGGTTGATGGTCCGTCCGTTCGTTCGTTCGTCCGTCGGTCGGTCCTTCGGTGTTAGTTCTGTTGAGAGAGAAAAAAAAGAAAATAAATAGATAGAAAAAAATTAGCAACTCAAATTTTAGACAACTCAATCTATTCGTCACTTAAGTGAGTGAGTGACAGATTACTCACAGACACTTTATTTTTCGTCCATAGACAAAGTTGGGAAGGAGATCAAATGGAGTGAAGCGATGGATGGATGGATGGAAGGATCGAGGAAGCGAGAAGTAAGTGAGTGAGCGAGACGTAAAAGTCAAAGAATAAATTATCTCATTTTATTTTCTATTTGGATTTAATCCAATTCATTCCGTTGCTGCCTACACTGCGTGTGTGTGTGTGTGTGTGTGTGTTTGTACTGTGTAAAAGTATAACAAACAGTAAATGCCTACTTACAAATGCTAATGCTATTACACACCAGCCTTGTTCCTATAACTCAGAGATAGTGATAATGATAGTATTGGAGTAATTTGTAGGCAATATGGGAAGGCGCTCCATTAATAGTACGACAAATAATGTGATTGTAGCTTCGGTGTTTCTTACTCTCTTTTACTTGGAGCCTTGCAAATATGAGGGCTGGCTCACAATTAGAAAGCTATTTAAAAGAGTGGCAAATAATATACATAGGTAGTAGTATTTTGAACATTTTGAATTGGTGGCAGTAAAAGAGTCAATTAGATGTTTCATTTTTCATACAAGTTTAAGTGTTAAGATTAAGTTTCTACTTTTGAAAAGGCGCAAAATCATAAATTGGCCTTTTTCAAAAGTTCAAATCCGGATATCATCATTTAGAAAAGGTGTAAAACTCAATATTTGCTCATTTCAAAAAAGCCGTTTCAAAGATGTCTTAAGAAACGGTGATTTTGAAAGGTGTAAATCAGCATTTTAACGTTTTGAAAAGGTGCAAAATCATAAATTAGCCTGTTTCAAAAGTACAAGTCCGGGTTTCAACATTTCCAAAAGGTGTAAACCAAAATATTTACTCATTTCAGAAAAGCCGCTTCAAAAACATTCTAGAAACGGGGATTTTGAAAAGCCCAAATCAGGATTATAAAACTTTGAAAAGATAGTGCACAACAATAAATTACCCTTTTTCAAAAGTGCAAGTCCTCCTTTTAACATTTCAAAAATTTATAAAACACAATATTTTCTCATTTCAAAAAAGCCCTTTTAATAAAGTCATACATAAGAAACGCTGCTCCTAAAAAGTACAAATCAGAATTTACCAATTTTGAAAAGATAACACAAGAATAAATTAATCTTTTTCGAAGGCGCAAATCCTGATTCCAACATTTTGAAAAGGTGCAAAACCATATAAATTAGCCTGTTTCAAAAGTGCAAAATACTGTAAATATCACATTTTTAAAAAAGCTTGTGCTCCAACGTCATAATTGCTAGGCCCACCACTGCGCTGAAACACACACACACACACATACAAATCAATACAGATTATAGTGATACATACCGTAAATCCTCTTTTACTACGCGGGTCTCCATTAATACGCGGGTCTCTAATTGTACGCGGGGGTCCGAGGGCC
>JAQFZC010004538.1:0-15878 GCA_034695205.1 Dicyrtoma fusca | reverse complement strand
CATCTATTAATAAATCTCATAGATTTTGTCGCCAAGAAAAGCGTGAGTATTTAAATTTAATGCTTGAGCCTGAGCTGCTAATAGTTGCCGGGATTATTAACACGTAAATCATAGGACTGAGTCTCCTTGCAGATTTAACAGATTTAAGTAATAGTTGCCGGGGGCAATTAATACAAGTAGTACGGTAGTAGTGTTCTGACAGTAGACAGTACAATGAAGGTATTGTGATTGAACTATAATAGTCTACATGGGCAACTCTATTAATAAAAATTCTAATTTCCCATCCAACAAAATTTATATATTTACCTTCACCTGTTGTGTACCTCTGTTCTTGGTTAACCTTCACGCCGTTTAGTGAGATTCACGCTTCATTTTACATTTAAATAACCATCGACGAAAGAATAAAAGCTGCTGTACTTACAATACACAATAGAATTACAATGTATTTTTCTACACAGGCACAGTGTTTGCAACAGGTTAAGGTGCAAAACTGGAAATCATAGCATAGAAGTCTATAAAGTTGAAGGAAATGAGAAAAAATGTGTTAGACGTACACTAGCTGCACCGAATCACCACATAAAAACCGCATCATAACAAAAGTGAGTCCATTTTTAATAGTTATAACTCATTTCGATGCATTTGAATGCACCATAATGATGAAGAAAAGATGAAGTCTAGATGAGTTTCTTAATAAGAGGGAATTAACATGGGCTAAAAGTGGACCTCATCATAACTTCGTCAGGAACTCATCATAATGATACGTTTATAACTATTAAAAATGGACTCAATTTTTCGAAAAATGATGCGGTTATGATGGTATTTGGTAGAGTGTGCAGATAGGATAGTTTGCACTACTTACAACGCAGCATATACAGGTAGGACGACAGTTTCTACCTTTTCAAAAAAGCGCAAATAGGACTCTTTCCAGCGTTTCAATAGCAAGCATGTAAATAGGACAATTTGCACCTTGTCAAAAACGTGTAAAATCAGAGCATTTTGCTTATTTGCAAAACATGTAAATAGAACATTTTTCACCGTTTCAAAACATGTAGCAGTAGAAGTAGCAAGTAGAGGCCACGGGGACGTATCATTATCCTTTCTACACGTTCATTTAGAATATTTGGCCGCTTTTTAAAAACATGTAAACAGGACATTTTGCATCTTTTCAAAACATGTAAATAGGACTTTTTGCCCCTTTTCAAAAACATGTAAACAGGACATTTTGCATCTTTTCAAAACATGTAAATACGATGAATTGCACTTTTATGAAAACATGTAAATAGAACATTTTGCACCTTTTCAAAAACATGTAAATATGACACTATGCACCTTTTCAAAAACATTTAAATACAACTTTTGTCCTTTTTCAAAAACAAGTAAATAGGACATTTTGCATCTTTTCAAAACATGTAAATACGATGAATTGCAACTTTTACGAAAACATGTAAACAGAACATTTTGCACCTTTTCAAAAACATCTAAATAGAACATTTTGAACTTTTTCAAAAATATGTAAATAGGACATTTTGCCCTTTTTCAAAAATATGCGAAAAGGGCATACATATTTCATCTGTTCAAAAGCACTCGTGATGATGTTAGGATACAAGCTTGTTGAAGCTTTTCTAAATAAATACAGACAAGGAAGTTACCTCACATTGGATTCTACAGCTTAAGCAAACACAGCTGCAGGAAACTTAGTGCTAAACTTAATTGCATAAATGCAGTTGCCTTAAAGCAATCGGGCAATCGGCATTGAGCTACTTTGCATCTTAACCTTCAACACGAACATTTTCCCCAACAAAATCCCTTTCAATGAATGCACAAGAGCACTCACTACAGTCGTCAGTCGTGCTCCCTATTGCACATGAAGCATTTACTCCAATAATAATAACCAGCAACAAAAACAAGAAGCTACTCAAATACTAAGGTAACAAAATTAAATATAATTATGTAGATACCTAAGTTGTTCATAAAAATATCATAAAAATACTTTGTATCAAGTAACCATTATAGTACAGTAGTTTGTAGGTACAACATATAGTCAAATTCTAGTCAACAATCACCTGCATATACATAGCTGCCCTGTTCGACGTATGTGGTAAAAGGCAAAACCGCATAAATACATAGAAACTCGATCCACGCAAGCCGTCCTTCAGCTGTGTGCTGTGTACTGTGTGGCTTTACCTTGGTTGTTTCTATTTCTATGTATAAGTGTTTACTAATAATTACTAATGCAAAAGGTATCTCAGTATTTCCCCATAAGATAAATTTAACTGCACCGTCGGCAGTCGGTCGCAGTAAGCATTAAAATAAATAGGTAGGTTTGCTTTATTAGTTTTAGTACAAATGCCAACGGCAACGAAGTGGTATTTCTTCAAGTAGTTAAGTAGAAGCAATAGGAATGCATTTCACTGCATTTTAACTAGAGATCAACTTTTGGTTTAGTATATCCTCAAAAATAAATACGTAGCATCTGCAAGCATCGCTTTACAATAATTAGTCGGCCTGTCTGAATTACAACTATGTGCACCGCACCGTCAAATGGTAAGTGAATCGAGAATCTATTAACCTTTTTGAAACGGTGGTGTAAATAGTTTTTTACTTTTTTGAAAGTTTGTTGGTTTTGTCTTTTAACTTTTTTGAAAGTGTTAATTTTTCGTTTTGACCTCTTCAAAAGGGTGAATTTCATGTTTTACGTCTTTATGAAAGTGCTGATTTCTTGTTTTGCATCTCTTTGAAAGTGTTAATTTAATATATTATTTTGACCTTTTGAAGGTGTTAATTTCTTGTTTTAAACCGTTTTGAAAGTAGTAATTTCTTGTTTTGCATATTTTTAAAAGTGTAAATATATTATTTTGACCGTTTTGAAAGTGTTAATTTCTTGTTTTACATATTTTTGAAAGCGGTAATTTCTTGTTTTGCAATTTTTTCATAGTGTTAATTTTTTGTTTTACACCTTTTTGAAAGTGCTAATTTTATATTTTACATCTTTTTTGAAACGTTAATTTCGTGTTTTACATCTTTTTGAAAATGTTATATAATTTTCTGTTCTACACCTTTTGAAAAAAACTTAATTTCGTGTTTTACATCTTCTTTGAAACGTTAATTTCGTGTTTTACATCTTCTTTGAAACGTTAATTTCGTGTTTGACATCTTTTTGAAAACGTTATATAATTTCTTGTTTTACACCTTTTTAAAACGTTAATTTCTTGTTTTTACCGTTCTAAGACGTAGTACTAACTGGTTTTGAATGCTTTTGAAAATATTAACATTTCTTGTTTCGACCGTTTTGAAAAAGTTAATTTGTAGAAAAAGCACTTTTGTAGAGCAATCTTTTCATGACAGTACATCTATTTTAACACTAGAATTAAAATAATCGCAAGAATAAATAAATATAATTCAACAAAGTGTTCGCTAATTGTTGTGGGCTGTGTCTTGCTATTAGCGATTGACGTCAGTTGACAGAGAAGCTAAAGTACAGCCATTTATCCTACCCCACAATGAGATCTAATTTACTAGTGACCATAAACTAACAAAAACTGTACCAACCAGTGTGCACTGCACTGCAATTACGTACCATTTTTGTGAATTACAATGACAATTAATTTAGATCATAAAATCTAATAATACACAAACTACAACGACAGATTATACAATCGCACGCTTTTACAATGCACTCTAAGGAACATAATACAGCTAGTTCATAATATTTCATAAAACAATGATGCAGTTGACACGTACACCGAGCTGCTCACGATTAGTGCCAAGCTCTAATTTATATACCTACCTACATACATTATTAATTAATCCCCTTAATTTACAATTACGATTACGATTACCATAGCACGTGCTCAGCTGGGTGGCTTCACTACTGACTAATACTTCGTCTTTAATCACAGTGACATTGTCACTTCTAATCCTTAGTAATTTTGTATAGATAAGCCCGTCTGCAATGCAAAAGCAAAAAAAATGTCAATTATTATTGCACTTTGAGTGTCGGTAAAAAAAAGGTGACTGTGATTGTGATTGTATACAGTATCTAAAGCTTCGAGAGAAAGAGCATTGCTGATACTGATATGATAAAAAGCAAAGCAATAATAATGTTTGTTCACGCAGCATGTCATACTTAATTCAAATTGGAGAAAAAAATTAGATTATGAGGTTAAACTATCATAATAATAATTATTATAATTCTTGCTTCTACGATTGACGATAGTTAATGAGGGTAGATAGATAGTGACGGATTCCTTCGTCACACACGCATCTCAAATTAATTACAATGAAGCAATATTATTGTTCCCAGTCATTAGGCAGAACGACAGTATTGTTGCTCCATGTAGTGGAAAGCCTATAGATCAAGAAACAACTACTTAGTTAGTTAGTCAGTTGCAAAGGTCACAAAAATGAACGTAAATATTTTGTTAACACAATTTAATTAATAAAATTACATCGATTTAAGTTTCCTGAAACGTGGTGTTGGTGTTCAATGTTCAAACATAAAATTATTACTTCATCCTGGAACGTGGAGCAAAGCTGGACAGTGCAGTGATTAATTCTGTGAATAAAAAAAATGTATTAATTAAATTGTGATTGTGATAAGTTGATTCATCCTGAATCCTGAGTGACTAATACAGAACTAAACCGGAATTAAAATTAATTCAAAAGAATGAATAAATCACTAGTCAAGGAGCTAGTAGTGTTATCGGCATCGGTATCAGTGTTACTCTTTTATCAGTAAAGAGTAAGTACCGACGTGATTCCTTTCCTGTGCTAAAGTGTTCTACTGTATTAATGATAACTTCACTGATTACTATATACTGATTACAAAATTATTATTCCATTCTTGATTTAATCAGTGATACGTCTACACGGTCCGTAGAACCCACTTGAAATGTTGAATGAAAACTTCAACTTCAGTCTAACAATAAGTAAGACTGACCGTTGATCGTTACCTAATTATAAAGTTGACGACGACGATGATGATGGCAATGACAGTGGCGGTCGGTGCTTTTAATCAAAAAGGCAATTCAAAACTCAAAAGTCAAGGGCCGTCGGTCTCGGCTTCGGCATCGGCATCGGTGTCAACTTCTGCAACCTTCAACCTCATTGAACAACAATCAACATTAATGTACATCCTGATCCAATTCCAATTATAACAAACTTCTGATACATAATTTCCGACTGACCCAATCTATCCTCCCTCACCCCTTCAAAAATCTGATCCTATGAATTATCGAAAAATGTCCATTGTCAACGCGTCCACTCGGCAATTTTATCTTGAATACCACTGACAGGTTCTGAAACTGATAAAGTTGTGAAGTTGAGAGTTTTGATCGTGGTCATTGTGCTCAGGCTGTGTAAAATAAAAAAAATAATCAAAATTTATTATAATTATTATTCATGTAATACCCTCAGATTAAGATACATTTTTACATATAAAATTATCTAGTACAAAAATGTAAGTCACGGTTACTGGTATTGGCTCCACTTCAGATTACGGACGACGGATGGGTATGGCCGGTATGGGATAGTGATTCTGAGTTTTTTTGGTCAGTGATAATTGAAAAGTTGAAAGTTGAAGTTGAAAGTGTAGTAAACAAAAAAGTGGCTTAAGTTCAGGTAGGTTTTTTGCAGTGGTTTGTTAAATTAACTTAACACGCACGACGGAAGAAGAAATCAAATCGTAAATTGTAAATTCAGTTCAGCAGGGAGGTCAAAAATCAAAAGTGTAAGTAGTGAATTCAATAATGTGTCATTAAAAACTAGAATTTAATTCAAGTTAAAATAGTACGATCTGTCGGTATTTATCTTCTGGCTTACAGACAGACACACTGTTGACTGGCTATTATATTGCCGGTTTTCTGTGTCGGTTTTGGTTAGCAACAGTTTGCTAACTAACAACTGTTAAAATATTAGTATTCCAGGTTCAACGTTCAAATTTCTAAGTCAAACAAACCACGAACAACAATACAGCCAATTTCATCAAAGCTTAAACAGTCAACATTCCATCAAAGTTTCGTCAAAATCCAAAAATAATTCATGCACTCAGGTAGGTCGCAAGGCGTCAAGGTACTAAATTCATATGAGGCGTATTTCGTGTCACAATGATGTAGCGTGCACACTGATTCTTGAACATTTCCCTTTGTGGGCGTTTTGAAGTTTCAGCTGTGGTAAAATGCGAATAATTGCTAGATAAGTCCCAGACAAAATCCCTTTGAATAAAATCCTCCCAGACACATTTGCCCTGACACAATTCCACCGGACACAATCGTAATAAAACGTGACTTTATTTGTAAGTTACAATACTTGGATTCGGAGACTGCATAACATTTTGTAGTTTAGAAGTATTATTTTTTCTAGTTTTACTAGTTAATTATGAGATGATATGCTCGCGAAATAATCGTTCTATCTTCATTTAAAATAATTCGGTTAATTTCTGTCACTTAAAAAAATGTCAAATCAAAGTTGCTATAGCGGCTCTCTAGTAGTAATAAAGCCTGTAAGCTCATTTGCTGTCACCAGTTTTGAAGAATTACCGCGGTATCATTTTGCTAATTTAAGAATTTTACCAATGGGTAACACCGAGATTCGCATGTCTTATCGTATAATGTTTAAGGGTTCCTTGATAGACTTAAGGCTCTCACCTTTACAGTCACTATACACCATATTTGTGTTGATACTGTTTGATATTTTAAAATTATGGGAAACGTACGGATTCAATTGAAATCGTAATACATAGTACCGTAACCAGTGAATGCGTCATAGCATAAATAACAAATGGAAATGTATCTTTAAAAATATTAACTAAATATGGAGCCATCTTTTACTATGCTACTGGTTACAGGTGGCAGGTTATACTTGGACAATAAGGGTTGTGTCAGGGGGATTTGTCCCGGGGGATTGTGCCCAGGAAGATCTGTCCAAGGAGATTGTTCCTGGTCTGATTAGATCTACAGAGATTGTTTCCGTAAAGACTATATCACAAGGGATTTTTTTCAGTTTAAATTTGGTTCGCGGAATTATATCCGGGAGGATTTCATCCGCAGGATTTATGTCTGGAACCCGCCTAGCTTTTATTGCCATTTCAAAGCTTGAGTGCGGCCGAAGGGAAACGTTCATGAATCAGTGTGCACCACGAATACTAATGACACGAAATACACCTCATAAACTTGTAACTACTGGAGTACCCACTAAATACTAAATACTACATAATTAAATTAAGTTTTGAAGTTTTCATTAAAATTATTCGCAAACGCAACCTTCAACCTCGTCTCATAATTATAATTTATTCTTTAATCTAATTCATGATTTTGGATTTACAAATTGTAACACTACATTTACAGGTCGGTGTAAATTGTGGTTGTTGGATCAACATCATTTATTCTGCAACCTGCAACTTAATACATTCAACGTTGAACGTTGGACGTAGTTTTTTGTTTTGGTATTCGGTGTTCAGGATTTAAAATTAAAATTTAGAAACTGCCATACATTCAAAATTCAACATTCAACATTACACTTCCTGTATTTTACATCTTACAAAAGTTACAAACTAGCAACTAACTAGTATGTAGTAAATGCGATTCAACATTTACCGATTTAAGTCATTAAAGCCTGCCTTCTGCTTGCTGCTCATTTAATATTTAATCTCTGTCCATTGAAACTGTATATATACAAAAGGTGATTTAATTTAATAATTTTGCTACAGCCAACAGCTATTTACTTCATCCTTGTTCCTTGTTTGCTTCAAGTAATTAACCTGGGAATAGCAAAAGATATGCTAATTAATTTAGAAACTACGAACTAGAACAGCTGCTGCATAGTTGGTGGTTAAATTTGGAATTAGAAATTGGGCTAATGAACCGATAAGAAATTCTACTATTGACTAGCTGTAACCGTAATAATAATATTGTGTCGATTGTAAATACTAATCAGGGCTCATTACGTTTATTTTTTCAGGTGCTCCGAGTCCATCATTAAGTCTGTCATCTGTTGTCTGTCATCTGTTCTGTAACGACTTACCAAGAATTTACTCAAGAACCTCCATCTAATCAAAGACTGGCATCGGTCATCATCAGTTGTGCATACTGACTGGTCCGTCATCATTATCATCATCATCGTCATCTTCTGTCATCGACTTACCGACCAAAACAGATAAAAGATACAAAAAAATCCTACAACTTCGTCTCGCCGTAGCGTGGGTAGTAAATAGTGAATTAAATCAGTAAATAGTGGTTAGTTTGTTAGTCCAGTGGAATATATTATTTAACTATGGACACTTTTAACTGTGAACTGTTGACTGCGTAATTGTGATCAATATTTAAACTGTGATAATTATTACTGTTATTTTATACGGAATCCCACTGCACTACTAAGAATGACGAAAAACTGCATTTCAGTAAATATTTCTGACAACAAAACGGATTGTTTCCAGTTCCTATTGACGACAGTCAAGTCCCAATCATCATCATCATCGGTGGTTTCGATCTCGGCAGCAGCTGCCAGTGCAGTGGCAAAGCACTATTGGCGATAGCAGAAGCACCTTGAACAGATTACAAATAATTAAAAGAATAATAATTACACCATTACTACTACGATAGTATTATTTTCATTTTTATAACCCTGGGCTTCCCATTTTGTTTTTTTTAGTAAAAAAAAATATTTGCGTGCGTACCTGACATTAAACAAAAGGAGTTAAAATACATACAAAACTAGAGTGAATCCCAGTGTTCCAGTTTCCAGTGCCGTACTCGGCACACTACAGTACCTCAACGTATGAATTAAACATTAAAATAAGGGAAAAGTAGTTTAAGTCTAACGATTATATAAATATTCCATTATTTCTTTATCGTGAGAAAAATAAGACTGAAAAAAGTGACTGCAAAAACATAATTTAATTACCTTTTTGGGACCAGATTGTGTACATTCCGCTCAGACATTCAGATCGAATCGCAGTGAGCGACATCAATTTCGCTTTAACTTTAATTATGAGCTGTATTAAATAGTTAAGTGTGTGAAATAAATTATACAAAAATAAATAGTAGTGATTAAATAACTTTCGTACAATTATCGGTGTACCTGCATACAATAGTGATAAAAATATAAAATAGGTACTGTGACTGCTAAAAGTGATTTTGTGACAAATACGTGATAAAAAGTGCCTGTTAGACCATTATTTTATTTACAATATAGATGCGTAATTAACGTAGGTTAATTACTGGTCTTTCATTAAATATTTAGTCATTGTGAAATTAATTCAAAATGGAAAACAAAGCGTTTTCTGCGACGAGTGAGGAGATAGAGCTCAAGACTGATGAATCTTATAGAGGAAATGAGAACTTAAGCCGAAATCGAACGAGTAATGGAAGCATCAAATTAAAAGGAAATTCCGGGAGTATCCGTGAAATTCGGACGAAGGATACAGATATCACTCAAAACGACAAAGGTAATTAAAAAATCATTTTCTGAATTAAATATTTAAAATTCGTTAATTAGCTATTTTAATTTAGGTTTATTTCCATTTTACATTCAACATTTATTATTATTTTAATTTTAGTAGGTAGTTTAGTTAGCACACACTAAACTACTTTTGCACCTTTCTATAAACATGTAAATACATACGTGTAGAAAGAATGCTTTGCACCTTTTCTAAAACATGCAGTTATTGCACTTTGCACGTATCCAATCCAATCATCTGAATAGCCCTCATTTTGCACCTTTTGAAAAACACTTCGAAAGGGTATTTTAAACTTTTCAAAAACGTGTAAATGAGACATGTTGCACTTCTTCCAAAACGTGTAAATGAGAAATTTTGCACTTTTCAAAAACGTGTAAATGAGAAATTTTTCACTTTTCAAAACGCGTAACTGATAGATTTTGCACTTTTCAAAAATGTGTTAATGCGACATTTTGCACCTTATCAAAAACACTTTGAAAGGGAATTTTGCACTTTTTCCAAAACGTGTCAGAGAAACATTTCACACCTTTTACAAGCGTGTAATTGAGCCGTGTTGCACTTTTCAAAAATGTGTAACTGATAGATTTAGGACTTTTTCAAAAACGTGTCGAAAGGACGTCTTGCACTGTTTTAAAAACGTACACGTGAGACCTCTGACCTTTTCGAAAACTTGCGAAAACAGGAAGAGTGTATTTTCCTAATTTTCCATCTTTACAAAAATAGGTCAAAATGATGTTTTGCCCTTTTTCAAAGTGTATAACTGAGACATTTTGCACGTTTTCAAAAACGTGTCGAAAGGGCGTTTTGCCCTTTTTCAAAAAAGTATGAGTGAGACCTCTCAGACCTTTTCAAAAACAATAAAACATGTCTAAAGAATATTTTGTATCTAAACGCACAAAATACTAACTCGTAAATACACGTACAAGCACTATATCCCCGCTAAAAAAAATCGGGTTTCTAAAATAAATATTTTTTCTATTTTCCTGATAAAAGGATTGGCCTTGAAAATCCCAAAAAATACCAATAACAATATGGAAGCGGATTCTACTATTCTGCAATTGATTTTGTATTCGGTGATGGCACTGAATGGCTTATTTTGCTAACACATACATAAATGCAGTTTCTGATTCCAAGGTTACAATTATATCTATTCTGCCCCCATTCTACTTTGCAGTAGTTGTCAGTATGTATCTATCTTATGTTTGGCTGTAATCTGAAATGTGAAACTGAATTTGACACATATATCTGTAATACTACTATCTGTATTCTGTCAATAAATGGGAAAGAAATGATTTGTTGTGCTCCGAATAGTAATAAAGGATGAAAGAGGATCGCGTATAAAATGATCTTACTAGTTACCTATATGGCTATATACTATAGACGCTAAAAGAAAGTGCACTGGCATGTGGGTGGCTGGATGCTGGATTGTGATAGAGATGAAGTATTCCCTATACAGTCTATATAGTAATCTGAAAGGAATTTATGATTTCGAATGTGATCTCTGACCTCCGAATAATAGAATTCCGCCTATTACTTGTACAAACGTCAATTGTGGGAGGTCCCAAGTAAGTACACATGTACGGAATTCAGGTCGAGTTGAGTTGAGTGAGTGAGTGAGAGTGAGTGAAGTGTCTATCTGTTCAATCTTTTGTCTACTTTACTCGCTTCTGACGAGTGAATCTTTTCCTTGGGAATGTAACTACCTACGCATTTATGATCCGAATCCGAGTCTTAACCTATTCGCAACTGGGAAACCATGGAAAGAATGCTTTACAAAAGCCAAAGTGCTTTTTCTAGAAATTAACCTTTTCAAAACAGTATTAAACCAGAAGTGAAATTTTAAAAAGTATTCAAAATCAGTAACTAAGACTTTCAAAAAGGTGTAAATCAAGAAATCAACAATTTGAAAGAGATGTAAAACAAGAGATTAACACTTTTAAAAAGATGTAAAACAAGAAACTACCATTTCAAAAAGACGAAAAAAAAGAAATCAATATATTCAAAAGGATGTAAAACAAGAAATCAACACTTTCAAAAAGATATAAAACAAGAAATTAATATTTTAAAAAAGATGCAAAGCAAGAACTTAACACTTTAAAAAAGACGTAAAACAGAAAATTGCCACTTTCAAAAAGACGTAGTAAAACAGGAATTATGTAATACTTTCAAAAAGATGCAAAACAGGAAATTAACACTTTCAAAACGACGTAAAACAAGAAATTAACACTTTCAAAACGACGTTAAACAAGAAATTAACACTTTCAAAAAGATGCAAAACTAGATACCTACATACACTGCCAAAAATCACCACATTGTAATCGCATCATAAAAAAGTGAAACCATTACATTATAATCGCATCCTTTTGATGCGTTAGAATGCATCATAATGATGCGAACTAGATGGGGTCCAGATGAGCTTGAGTTTGAGTTTGAGTTAACTTTATTAAAATCTCGAGCTATTCAATATTAGAGTGAGAAGAAATATTTTTATTTCACTGATGCTGTATTAGCATTTGCCAAATTGACACAGTATACCGTACATAGTGAATTATAATTGCTAATGGTTTTTTCAACATTTGTATGATACTGCTTTCCAATAACGGAACTTCTTCATAAGATAGGGAATTAAGATGGGCTACGTGATTAGGTCAGATATCATCACAATGATGCGATTATAACTAGTAAAAATGGCTTCACTCTTTCAGAAAACGATGCGGTCCAGATGGTTTTGGTAGAGTGTACATATAGTACCGTTTCGAAAAGCCCGAGAATTCCAGCATAAAAACCGAAAGGAATCTCCGTCTTTCCCGTCGTCTCCGTCTCCGTCTAAGCAACAACGTGGAAGAAATGCGTCGTAGTAGCGTGGCCGTATACAGAGCATAATAATAGTTATAAGCTATTACTATAAAAGCTTTATTACCACTTCGATTACGACTGCGATTACGATTACGATGACGATTACTATTGCGATAAGAACCACCATAGCGTTAGAGCATTATGGATACAGCATTACGCCTAAGCTAACTAGTAAAACCCTATCTATATAGCTTCTCTTCCTTACATTTTTTTACGCGTATATCTCCACTTACACACTAGTTAGAATGGTACAGAAAATATTGCGTAATAAAAATGAAAACTGTAAAAAAAAGCAGCAAAAACACAACAAAACCAAGTCAAAACTGACCAGCAGTAAGCGTAACTATAAGCCTAGTAAAAGTAATGGTGTAAAGCTGCCACATAAAAGTTAAAGCCCAAAAGAAAGTACAAAACGTTAACCTTTTCGTAACTGTAATATACTTATTGCTAGTTATAAATGTTTTTGAAAATCCTGATTTCTAGTTTCGACCATTTTTAAAACAGTAATTTCTAGTTTGGTGACCTTTTAAAAGTGTTATTTACTAGTTTTGACCTTTTTGAAAAATGTCATTTACTAGCTTTGGCTGTCTTTAAAAAGTGTTATTTACCAGTTTTGACTGACTTCTTTGAAATAGTGTTATTTACTAGTTTTGACCGTTTTGAAAAAGTGTCATTTACTAGTTTTGACCGCTTTGAAAAAGTGTTATTTTCTAGTTTTGACCGTTTTGAAAGTGTTCTTTGCTAGTTTTGACTGTTTTGAAAAAGTGTTATTCACTAGTTTTGACCCTTTTGAAAAAGTTTTATGTACTAGTTTTGACAGTCTTTAAAAGGTATTATTTACTAGTTTTAACCATTTTGAAAAAGTGTTATGTACTGGTTTTGACCGTTTTAAAAAGTGTCAATTATGGAATTAAACACTTTTGTAAAGCATTCTTTCTACAGTTTCCCAGGTACAAACAGGTTAAAGACAGAAACAATTGCGTAATGATTTTACTATTAACTGTGTAGCTTAGACTTTTGACAGCAGGAAATAATAGTGACCGTGCTTTATCTCCACGTGGAAACCTATTAAAGCATAGCCAAAGCTTCGCATTTCGCATAACCATAGTTACCATGGTTACAATCAATACTATTGTATTGATACATAGTTAATGGACGCGAAGGAATGCCGAATGCTGAATGCCGAATGACAAAATAATAAGCTGGCACTATTATATTTTTTTTCTACCGTTTTTTTTCTTTTACATTTCTTTTTTGGCGAATGCGAATTAAAATCTACTGTAAGTGTAACGTAACGTGCAAAGTCAGCACAGACCCAGCAGCAGCAGTATTTATGAGCAAATAAAACGGAAGGGAGGCAAGGAAGTGATAAGAATAGCTGGAGCAATGTCTTTCGTCCCAAGATAGGGAGACGCATGACGACGAGACGTGAACGGAGCGAGTGAGTGAGTGAGCAATACACATTTATA
This sequence comes from Dicyrtoma fusca, assembly GCA_034695205.1. NCBI lineage: Eukaryota > Metazoa > Arthropoda > Collembola > Symphypleona > Dicyrtomidae > Dicyrtoma > Dicyrtoma fusca. The sequence goes on along the minus strand of JAQFZC010004538.1, from coordinate 2,099 downwards.
GGGGCTATGCATAAATGATGGAGGGAAATGTAAATAAATTAAATAGCAATCATTTTAGTGGGTATTTTGACTACTTAACTTACTTATACCTAGGTAGGTATATTGAACTATGTATCCCTGGATTCAAAAATGTGTGCGATACATTCGAGATTCGTCCATTTACGTACCCGTGTAGATAGTCTTAAAAATGTGTTTATGCAGTTTCCAAGTTTTATGTTTAGAAGAGCTGCAAAACGTGTGCATTTATGGATGTTTTTTTAAAAAATGCAGCAGCATCCGCTTTTCTGCTTTTGAAATCTGAAAAGCGTGCATTTTATTTACCTGCTCTGTGTTTTTCAAAATATATTGGCACGATTTTATTGATTTTTGAAAGGTTTTGAAAAGGTGAAAAATGTCATAATTAATCAAACATTTTTGAGAAAGTACAGTGTCCTTTTTACGCGTTTTTGAAAAGGTGCAAAATGTTCTATTTACGTGCTTTTGAAAAGGTGCAAGATGTCCTTTTTATGTTCTTTTGAAAAGGTGCAAAATGTCCTTTTTACATGTTTTTGAAAAGGAGCAAAATGTTCATTTTACAAAGTTTTGAAAAGGTGCAAAATGTACTTTTTACAAAGTTTTGAAAACGTACAAAATGTCCAATTTACATGTTTTGAAAAGGTGCAAAATGTCCTTTTAGTATATTTTTGAAAAGGTGCAAAATGTCCCATTTACATGTTTTTGAAAATGTGGGAAATCAATGTATTTACACGGTTTTAAAAGGGGCCAAAGTTTCTTATGTACACTTTTTTGAAAATATGGACCACCCTTAAGGGTTCAAAATGTCGTATTTTTATGCTTCTGATAAAGCGCAAAATGTGTCCTAGAAGTCTTCCTAAATAGTGCAGGATGCCCTACTAACGTGCAATAAACACCTTGCAAAATGCAATGTTATGTATATTGACATGCTTTCGAAATAACTTTAAAAAAACAACTTTTTCAATTTTGCTTTTCAACACAAGTTTTACACTACGCCGAAAGTTGTTATTTGTGGACGGTCCTTTAGCGTGGCCTCGTAGTATACTTAACTGTTACGTTGGACTCGCTACTGACAATCGCAGTGGGGCTCGTAGTAAATTTTAGTGTGCTGATTATAATATTAGTGGGACGGAGCTCTTCGAGTTGGCCTTTATTAAGCAGCCAAATGTGGCCCTTTTTTCTGTAAGAAATTCTTTCCTGCCACTTGCGCTTATTTGCCACTCTGACTGTCCTGCCTTCCCATTACTCCACGAGTCTCCCATGAAAAGGGAAAATGCACACATATTTTTCTTCGTACACATTACTTCATAGGGCTCTGCCAATTGTGACAGAGGCACTCTATTAAAATTCGTCAAATAAAATAAACTTTTTTAACATTTTGTATTTTATCAAAGTACTATGTATGTAAATGGCATATTTTTACAATTTTGTAAAGGACTAAATATTATGGGTTTCGAATTGGGGTTTTCGAATTATTCCAATAACGAATTGCAATGGTTTGTCAATTTAAAAAACATTTTGTGACGTCATATATGCGAGGCCCCTTCGTCCTTCCTAATCCCCGCCGTACAGCACATTCGGTCCGGTCTAAAAGTCCCAAGCTGAGCCATGCCGTTGCGTTAATTAACATGGACTCTATAGTGTCTACTGTATAGTAACTGTCTGCCAGCAAAATGGTGTATGTGCTTGGGGAATCGCTAGGAATTTAGCACAGATTGCTACTTAAACGAAAGGCTGTACATAAAATTGCTCTACATTCCCAAACTTGAATCGCAGTATGTATTTTATGTCACTGCCATAAAGCTCGCTACTTACGAACTCAAGAGGTGTTTTCAATATTACATCGCAGTAAAATATTGATACAAAAATGATTATTTTATTTAGTTTTTGTCTTTCTGGAACAAGGGATTTTTGCTTTTTTGTCGTTTTTAAAAATAACATTTTTTGCTTTTTGCCTTTTTTCAAAATTGAATTTTTGTTTTTGCCTCTTTTCAAAATAGTGTTTTAGGTTTTGGTAGTGTTTCAAAATAGTGTTTTTCTTTTATTTGTCTTTTTTTGAAATTAAATTTTTGTTTTTTCCTCTT
>JAQFZC010004537.1:0-15878 GCA_034695205.1 Dicyrtoma fusca | reverse complement strand
TTTAAGAGTTCGTGGATATGAACCATTTTGCTTCTGGTGTTTTTTGGATGTAACCCATTTTGCTTCTTAACCGACGATATGATTCTCCAAACCAGTGCAATTTTTCGGGTTTCATTGACTTTCCAACTCCTTTCATTTTAATAAAATTCAAGAATATTTTACAAAAGTCCTTTCACACTAAACATGTATGCAGTAATGCCGGACACGACAACAAACTTCCTAATGCGTCAATGACCCAGCAATTAGACTTTGGCATAGTTGATGTGGGCATTTATTTGAGTTAATAATTTAATTTTCCTGGCTCGTTTAACTTAGTTATGCATTTTAATTAGCATAATTATTATTCGTATAGAGATTGTAATAAACGTGTCTACTTTTGAAAAATAGGTTTTCCTTCTTGTTGACTATAAGGCCACAATATATAGTTGGCGAAATACCGTCGTGTCAACCTTATCACAATGGATTTGATTTCACTGACACCAATAAATAGATGAACAAATGCAGGTCTATAAACTGAATCTCACTGATAAAACAAAATATGATTGCATTGAAGACAGAAACAGTTGTTTTTAAATCCACTGACGAAGAAAAAACTTTTTCCCCTCCGAATCACCGAAAGGAATTGATGCAGAGAATTCAATTGGTTTCACTGCCAAACCTAAAGTCTTCTCGACTGTTTCAGCTGAGCACAGCTTACAACCTCAAATTACACTCGAATGCTAATTACATTTGGAGTTACTGCAGGAGATGACGTAGTGCCATTTAGTTTCTAAATAAATTCTTACTATGTAAACCTCGGATGCAACTGCTCACTCTCAATACACTTTGTTGGTGAAATAGAAAATATTTGACGATTTTGAAGTTGCTTCTCGGCACCGAATTAATTATACAAAAAGCTCCCGCGAACAAATTTTTGGCACAGTTGACGTAGCGTCGTGAACTAAAACCATTCTCGTAATAAAACTTGGTCTGTTTTTGACTGCATCATGCGAAGCTCCTCGGGAAAGTGGGCTGTGGGGACTGCAAAGAAATGAATGTTCCCTTTGCACCTTTTCACCTGGCTTGTAAAAGCAACGAACTGGGCTCCTTCAGACAAGTGAGTAATTGTATGCTTTAGCTTCTGCATTTAGGAGTCCAGGAATGTTCGTTCAAGGGGTGGAAAGGAAGCAACGGTGGACGTGGGTTGAATTTAATGCTCACACTCTGCAGCCGGCACTTCTTTTGTGAAATTCTGTTTTCATAGAAGCATTTTAGTGCATGTAACTAATCATCCAGTCAAATCAGTAGTAAAGCAAGAAGGCTGGAAGTTTCAGAAAGGAGGAAGAAGTTTTTAAATGGGATTTTTGTACTACTGAATAAGAACACAGTTGACATCTAAACGCCTTTTGCATTTCAACCCAACTTGGATCACTGTGTCTTGGATTTAGCTTGCAAGCTTTTTCATGTAAAATCTTGTGAGCTTTTCTAGTGAATGAATTTTTACAAAAAGCACAATTCCAAGGCTTCTCGCTTGTATGTGTCCGACTATGGGCGTTCAAGCTTTGGCGTTGGGAACTTTTGAACTTTCATAAGGTGAATGGAAAGGGCTTCTCTCCCGTATGGACTAGAAGGTGACTTTGTAAGTGGAATTTGAACTTTGAAGAGTAATTGCAGAGGTGGCACTTGTGAGACTTATGTACTTTTGTTGAGTGCGTGTACACCTTTAACCTTTTCAGTCGAATTTGCACAATTTGTGTGATGTTGAACAGACGCAGGGCAGCCTTGTCTTCTTCGTTATTTCCCATGATTTTACTTTTCCGAGTTCAATACTGTCTTGTTAGTTAGCAACGTGGCAAACCGTTTGCGGTCACTTGGATGTTGCAGCGTCCAGATTGGGCGTAATTCATATGCTGGTTATGGAAATAAATCTTTTACTTTTGAAAAGGACAATAAGGACATTATAGTAACTTTCAGCCAACTTTATCACAATGAGTTTGATTTCACTGATACGAATAAATAAATCGGGAAATGCTTATCTATAAACGCAAATGAATTAAATTTCACTGATCTAATTGCACTGAAGAAAAAATTAGTTTGTATTAAACTCACTGACGTAGCTGAAGAAGAAAAATCATTTTTTCGTTTTGAATCACCGGGAGGAATAAACGCTGGATGAAGAAGCGAAGTGAACTGAAAATGCTTTTGTAATAAAAGTGGGGATCTGTTTCTGTCTGTGCCATGAGAAGGGCCTCGGGAAAACGGGCTTGAGGGGCTTGAAAGGGATTCCTTTTTACCTGGAAAGAGAAAGCAAAGAGCGGGGTTCCTTCAGGAGTTCGTAACTATGTATGCATTTGCTTTAGCGTTTGCCTTCAGGATTCCAGGAATGTTGGTTCAAGGGGTGGAAGGCGAGCCTCAATGAACGAGACTTAGGATTTTACAGTTCCAGGTTTCCAGCCTTTGTTCTGTGTGAAATTCTATCATAAATTCCTTTAAATTCGTATAAAAATTCACGCGAAAACAATAATACATTGTATACATAAACATGTTTTGAAAGCTTATTCGTAGGAAAATATAGTTTACATAATTCAGTTCCCAGACCCTAATTATAAATCAAGTTTTTTCTGCAAATGTGCTAGCATTTCTGTCTAAGTTCCGTGTAAGCTACCATTATATTTATTATTTGGCGGTATTGTTTAAAAACTGTATGTGAATGTATAGAGTGGCTATTTTACACATTGCAAGGATGAATGAGAACAACAATATTGTATGATTTTCGATCTACTGTTCCACTTGCAGTGAAATAAGCTTTACTACACATTGTGTTACAAATTACGGGAATTACGGATTCTAACTCACGTTTTGGATTATGTTTGGAAAAGCTGATCTTGTAAATTAAAAATATAACATACATAGAACTTTAATAGTACTTACTTTGCAGCAGTGGATCTCTTTTAAGTTACAGTGGACAGGAATAAACCCTATTTTGGCAGTTACAAACAGAGGTAGTAAAAAAGACTTTATTTCAGATTTTAGTAGAATAATAATGTTTTTCACAAAGAATAAATGAGCTTAGTATTTGAATGAATTTGAATTTTAAATGTTATTCCCAAATAATTGATTTCTCCGACAAAAACAGCTTTTACAAAATAAACGTTTTGAGCCGTGCAGTGAGAAATTTAACGTTAAAAAAGACAATGACACATTTTATATTAATATAGACACATTTTACTCGTCGTTTAGCAAAATGTTCGCGTCCTGCAGCCATAAAATTGTAATTGTCAAACTGGATTAACAACACTTGCTAGTAAACAGAGTTTTTCTTGTGGACTTGTTTGACATGTTTTAAAAGTTCGGACTTTGATTGTGTTGTAAATTCACAGTCAGGACACGTGTAGCCCTTTTCCTTGCCATGCATGTTTTTCAAATGGTGATGAAGGTTTGGATTTTGGCTGGACTTGAAGGAGCAGAGAATACAGTTGAAGGGCTTTTCTCCAGTGTGGGACCTTAAATGACCTGCTAGCTCATATTTCGTTGTTGTTCTGTAAGTGCACAAGTGGCACTTGAAGTTCTTCTGCTCTTCAACCCACTTTTCGTCGCCTTGCTTAGGATTCAATTTACAAATCGTCTCGTGGTACTTTTGATGATAGACCTGTGCAAAACCCCTCGTGCAAAACTGGCAATTGTACGGCTTCTCTCGAGTGTGTGTGAATATGTGACGTTTCAAGTTCGATAGCATGCTAAACTTCTGGCTGCAAAGTGTGCAAGGAAATGGCTTCTCCCTCGTGTGTGTCAGCATATGCTTTTTTAGATTGGGGTTTGTTGATGGGGAATAACGGCATAGCTTGCACCTGAAAGTCTTCTGCATTTCAAACCAACTTGGATCGTTTTGCTTTGAATTCAATTAACAAACCATTTGGTGAGCAGTTTTGTAACGATTTGTTGTAAATGATTTTTTACAAAAGGCACAATTGTAATGCTTTTCTTCTGTATGAGTCAAAATATGTGAGTTCAAGCCACTTCGTTGAGTACATTTGTAGTTGCAGAGCGTGCAAGCAAATGGTTTCTCTCCCGTGTGGGATCGTAGGTGCTTTTTCACGTTAGATTTATACTTTGAAGAATACTTGCAGAGGTGGCACTTGTGGGGCTTGGCTTCTTTGATCGACCGCGTATACAAGTTTAACCTTGTGAGCTGTATTTGAAGAGTTTGTGTGATGTTGTAGCGCAGTAGACGCACCTTGTCCTCTTTGCTATTTGACATGATTTAACTTTTTAAATACTAAAAAATTGTTTTTTGGGAAAACTTCTTTTTAGTAAAAGCAAGAGTCACTGAAAAACCCAGTCTGCGTAGCAGCAGAAAGAATCATTTTGATGGCGCAGTTGTAAGCTTTTCCTTTTTTAATATTGCACGCTATTTGATTAATAGTAGTTACAACAGTTATTACGTTGTGGATGGTTTATCGTTGCCAGTATATTTTCTTTTTTGTTGAAGTATTAAGCTCTTCCTTACTATTTCACCTTCAACACACCTTCAACCTCCAAATGCACTCGACTAACAATGACTTTCGTAGTTAGTATAATGAAGAGATGACGTGATGGCTGTCGGTTTTAAAGTCCATTATTACAATTTAGAATCGTCTTCAGAAGTAACCACTTACCGTGGAAGAACTGTGCTGGAGGAAAGGAAAATCAAAAACACTTTTGAAATGGCTTTTGAACAAGTGCGTTTACAAAGAACCACCTCAGCAGGGAGTTTTCCCCCAATCAGTAATCGACTTGCATCAGTTCCTTTATCTCCCCTTCCCTCTAAAACTAGTATATAATAACAAGCACACTAAACAATACGCAACTACAAGGCGTAATTCCCCTCTTAGATCTTATTATAGCATGCGGCAGCTTGACCCTGTAACACGGAAAGGTACCACTCTATTTTGGGTAGTATATAATTCTATGATGTAGTATATACACGCATTTATGACTAATATTCAGTGTTCCTGTATAGGATTTTCGCCAATTTCATTTACAATATACAGTGACAAAAAAGGGAATAATTACCTGCAATTTTTATTTACGGGCATGCACACACTCATTTACGTTTTATGTTTAATTAACAAGTGTATCTTGTAAGTTGAAAGAATCGTAGTGTAGTTTTTTTTTCTTTTTTTCTTTTTTATTTATTCTTCTAGTTGATTTTTGGCCATGGATATTACAACCCACATGTTAGTACAATTTTTGTTGTTGTATAAATTGGTTTTTATGAGTATCCTTTTATACAGTGTTGCGTTAATTAATGAAAAAAAGGCTGAATCCTGCTAACTACAGTGTTTACAGTTTCGTAGTGCAGTTCAATTCAACAATATTTTGTAGTGTTAGGGTCCTTTAAATGGACCTAACATTGAATAAATGAGGGGAACGCTTTTGCTAGTGAGAGTTTAAATATGTTTATTAATGGCAACAGTTTGGGGAGCCCGAAGAGCGACCCGGATGGGACCATGTCCAGCATCCGGATCATTTAGTATTGACAAAGTCGCGTTTATATACAGAAACAAATAATATGTAGAGGCCGAGGGGCCTCGTATAAACTATGGCTTTAGCAAGCCTGGCATTTCCATGAGAATGGAAATGCTAGGCTAGACGCTGAGTCAGGAGGGTTCATGCCCTGCCGTGGACTCTGACTGCTATGTCATGCCTGATCAAAGATGCTGAGGTCAGTTTTGGCTAACGTTGCAGTTCTCATGGGAATGAGACTGCAAGTGCAAAATGTAAGCCATGTATGTATGCGTAACAGTAGGAATGACTCTACTTTGATTTTACAGCAGTTAAAATAGATCAAAATAAATATTTTTCATAAAGAACTAAACCAAAGTATTTTCATAAATTAAAATTTTAAAACTATTCTGCCAAAAATAATACGGCTAATACCAGAAAATAGCGCTCGTGAAAGAATGGAAACAGTCGACATGGCTAAGGGGCAAGGGGTTTAATGCTAAAGGTTTCCGCAGTTATTATTTTTCTGTAAAATTCTCAATTATTATGTTTGCATTTTATTGCGTGAAAAAATTGTCCAACAAATTAAATATGCTTACTATTTATTTATGTGTAGGTTGGAGTACAACAGACCTTGTAAACCAATTTTAGGATAATTGTTCGAGTTTGGAGAAAGCCTACCTCCGCTTTGTGGGAGAACGGTTGTCCGAAGGACATTTAAAGATGCAATGAAAGACTGGCTTCCGGAATTGTGAACATTTTCTTGTTGAGGTAAAAAAATATTTGAGTTTTACTAAATTACAAAGATCATTTTTTCAGATTGTAAGGAACTGTATGGCGATTAAAGTTAAAAGAATAGTCATTTTTCAGATCAACTTGAGTATTTACTAAAAACTACATATGTACCTCAGATTCTACTCTTTACAATGTAATTCAAAGGTTAAGGCATTTCAATTATTACTATTGCCACTCTTTGAATTGAAATTAATCATTAATTTTTAATAAAGGCACTACTTGCACCTATATATTAGCATATAGTAATTCTGTTTACACTTATGTAACACGCCTATGTGTATGTCTAATACGTAAAATATGTATATTCATATGTTTGCTGGACTTCAGTGTTTCGTAAAATGGATTACACAACGATTTTGTGCAGCTTATTGTGGAATTCTTTGACGTGATTTAAAAGCTTGGATGTGGTGAGAGTTGTGAAGTCACATTCTGGACATTTGAAACCATCTTCCTGGACATGTATTTGTCTTAAATGGACATGAAGCCCTGAATTAGTGCTGCAGTTGTAGAAGCAGAAAGGGCAATTATAGGGTTTTTCCCTAGTATGCGACCTTAAATGGAATTCTAAACTGTGTTTTGTTGTTGTTCTGTATTTGCAGAAGTGACACTTGAACTTCTTCTGCTCTTCAACCCACTTTGCGTCGCCTTGCTTTGGATTCACTTTGCAAGTTTTCTCATGCTTCTTCAGATTTGATACTTGCGAGAATCCTTTCGTGCAAAACTGGCAACTGTAGGGCTTCTCACGGGTGTGTGTGAATTGGTGGCTTCGTAAATTTGCTTCAACACTAAACGTTTTTTTGCACAGGTTGCACGGAAATGGCTTTTCCCCCGTGTGGGTCTTCGTGTGGTTTTTTAAGCTGGACTTTACTGCTGTTGAATAGGGACACAGTTGACATTTAAACACCCTTTGAATTTCAACCCAACTTGGATCATTCTGTCTCGGATTCAGCTTGCAAACTTTTTCGTGACAAGTTTTGTGACTCGTTTGCCTATAAGAGTTCTTACAAAAGGCACAATTCCAAGGCTTCTCGCCAGTATGCGTCCGAATGTGGGCGTTCAAGCTTTGGCGGCAGGAACTTTTGTACGAGCATAGTGTGCACAAAAACGGCTTCTCTCCCGTATGAAGCAGCAAGTGATTTTTTAAATTGGTTTTAACTTTCGACCAATATTTGCATAGGTGACACTTGTGAGACTTAGCTACATTCTTGGAGTACTTGTACACTTTTAACCTTGTCAGTCGGATTTGAAGAGTTATTTTAATGTTGAACCGGAGCAGGAGCAACTTGTCTTCTTTGCAGTTTCCCATTAGCTTACACTTTAATGTTGAATACTGATTTTCAGCACATGTGGCGCATTCTTTACTGTTCGTTGGACGCTCCAATGCTCACAAAAGTATTTCAATGTGTTATATCTAATCTGCACCTTGCTTTCATCACGTTATGTGCTAATAATAAATACTTAAATGTACTACAATAGTTTATTTTAAATTCACTGACGAAGAGAATACTTTTTTCCCTCCGAATCACTGAAAGTAATGGACGCTGAAATATACAATTAGTTTTACTGCTTAAAGAAACTTGTTCAATGATGTTACGTTAAAGACTTCTCGACCATTTCAGCTGATCACAGCTTACAACCTCAAATTACACTCGAATGATAATGATATCGGGGGTTACTACAACGAAGAAATGACGTAATGCCATTTAGTTTCCAAATAAATTCTTGCTATGTAAAACTCGGTTGCAACTGCTCACTGTCAGTACACTTTGTTGGTAAAATGGAAGATATTTGACGATTTTGCAGTTGCTTCTCGACACTGAATTAACTATACAAAGAGCTCCCGCGAGCAAATTGTTGACACGCAGTTGAAGTAGCTTCGTGAACTAAAAACATCTTTGTAATAAAACTCGGTCTGTTTCTGGCTGCATCATGCGAAGACCCTTGGAAAAGTGGGCTGTGGGGTTGCAAGGGGTTGCATACTCCCTTCTTACCTTTTCACTTTGCTTGTAAAAGCAAATAAATGAGCTCCTTTAGACGAGTGTGTCATTTTGTGCTTTAGCTTCTGCATTCAGGAGTCCAGGAATGTTCGTTTAAGGGATGGAAGGGAAGCAATAGGGGATGTGGGGTGAATTTAATGCTCAAGCTCTCCAGTTGGCACTTCTTTTGTGAAATTCTGTTTTTATCTAAGCATTTTAGTGCATGTAACTAATCATCGAGTCAAATCAGTAGTAAAGCAAGAAGGCAGGAAATTTGAGAACCAGATGCTCCGTGTATGTAGGAGAAAACGGCTTTTGTTGAGCTGTTGGGTAGCGTGTCGTATGCGCGGTGGACAGGTAGTTTTAAAAGAACACACTTTTCAACCGTTAAATATGAGTGTGTGATGTTCTTACAAAAGATAACCTGCCCATTTTAATTTTAAGCAGACGTTTATTGTGACGCTAGCTGTAGATGTAGAGTAGTAATAAGGTTGGACTTATCAAACGGCATTTGGCCTCGACGACATCCGAGCTTTCTTTTATGGAAGTGTCGGAACCCCAAGAAAAATAATAATAATAATAATAATAATATCAAACGGCATCAACCACTGTACATTAACAAGCAACATTTTGCTAATATACTCCGTTGACGTGATTTTATAACATGAAGTTGACGGCGTTTTAAACTCACATTTGAAAATTTTGTAACCCTTTTGCATTCATATGCTTACGTATCAAATGGCTATGAAGGTTTGACTTGCTTCTGCACTTGAACAAGTACAGACGGCATGTAAAAGGGTTTTCAAGACTGTGGACCCTAAAATGTATTTGTAGATCACATTTTGTTCTTGTTCTGTACGTGCACAAGTTAAATACACTTGAACTTCTTTTGCTCTTCAACCCACTTTGTGTCGCCTTGCTTTGGATTCAATTTGCAAATTTTCTCATGGCTCTTCTGATATGCATCTCGTGCGAATCCTCTTGTGCAAAACTGGCAACTGTGTGGCTTCTCACGAGTGTGTGTGAATATGTGGTGTCCCAAGTTTTTTCTTGAAATAAACGATTTTTTGCACAGGGTGCAAGGAAATGGCTTTTCCCCAGTGTGGGTCACCACATGACTTTTTAAGTTTGATTTTTGAACTGTTGAATAAGGACACAGTTGACATCTAAATGCCCTTTGTATTTCAACCCAACTTGGATCATTCTGTCTCGGATTCAGCTTGCAAACGTTTTCGTGACAAGTGTTTTGACCCTTTAGTCTAAAAGACTTTTTACAAAAGGCACAATTCCAAGGCTTCTCGCCAGTATGCGTCCGAATGTGGGCGTTCAAGCTTTGGCGTTGGGAATTTTTGAACTTGCAAAGGGTGCTTGAAAAGGGCTTCTCTCCCGTATGTACTAGAAGGTGGCTTTGTAAAAGGAATTTAATCTTTGAAGAGTAAATGCAGAGGTGGCACTTGTGAGGCTTATGTACTTTCTTTGAGTATGTGTACACCTTTAATCTGGTTAGTCGGATTTGCACATTTTGCGTGATGTTAAACCGATGCAGGGCAGCCTTGTCTTCTTCGTTATTTTCCATGATTTTACTTTTTCAAGTTCAACTCTTGGGCAGCCAAACGCGGCTCACTGTGTGCTGACACTTGGACGATGCAACGCTCCCAAAAAGAGGTATCTGCAGCTTAAGAAAGGGATCTGAAACTGACTGCGATCAAGTCATCTACTAAGATTAAATTACGTAAATACCTTCGATGGACTAAGCAGCATTTTAAATCACTGTTGCACAATAGGACATGCTTACGCATAGAGGCAAATGAATTGAATCTCACCGATTTAATTGCACTGAAAAAAAAATTCGCTTGTATTAAACTCACTGACGTAGCTGAAGAAGAAAAATAATTTTTCCTCTCTAAATGGAGTCCAGGATGTGGGTTCAAGGGGTGGAAGGAGAGCCTCAGTGAACGAGACTTAAGATTTTACAGTTCCAGGTTTCCAGCCGGCATTCTCTGTGAAATTATGTTATTACATATATATATATATATATTTATTCATTAAGTTGATTTGTGGCCATGGCCGTTACAACCCCCCCATTGATTATACAGTTTTTGTTTCGTACATTAGCTATTTTGAGATGTCCTTGGACAATATACATTTTAGTTTGAAGTTTAGAAGTGATTTGATGATAATAAGTAAAGTAATAAAATATAAGTTCAATTTTTGCAAACATCGTCAAGTATTACAGTAATAGAGTATTTTTATATTTCTCGTTAATGTGTGTCAATGTGAATTAGCAGTAAATGATTGTTTATTGCCTGTGTTCCGAGGGTGGTATTTTGTAGATTTTCAGTATCAGCTGCTGTTGTGTGTTTGCTGCTTTTGGAAGTCAGAATTAGCCGTCCGGTTTCACCTCTGTCTTGTGTTTAGTCATTCCCTTTGTACTCCTCTCATCCTTCCGACTTCGGTCCAGAAGTGGTGTAGCATCGCTAGGTTGTTTGTGTCTAGTTTTGAGTCTCCGACCATTTCTTCAATATAGTTGCTTCTGTTGTACGTCATTATCACTGAATTCAGTTTTGTTCTAGGCTCGGAGTATCTTGGGCATTCTATCATTACGTGGAAGTTGTCTTCCGGGCTTTCCGGACAGTTTTAGATTTTTGTCGTTTCTTTTCTATTCCCGTATCGGTTTATTCCGTTCAGTGTAATCTTGTATCCACCGGCTTTGATTACTGGTAGACCAAATCGTAGCTGCTGAACAAATTTTATCTGCGCCCATGTCAGCCCTGTATCGTATAATTTGCTTCTTGTTGCGTGAGTTTTCATTTAACTGTAGTGTCTCAAAAGAGGGGTACTCTTCATTGCTAGAATATCCTGACTCGTTACATTCTGCTTCGCCTTTGCAATGAGTACTCTGATGTGTCTTCGGGACCAATTCTGTGTAACGTTTTCGAATTCGGATTCCAGTTCCACTCTTCTGAATAATTCCTTCACTTGCGCTACCCAATTGTGCTTGATTTCTGTGCTCTTGTTTTTGGTCATTTCGAGATAGCAGTTGTATTTGAGACTGTCTTTTCCCTTCCCAAATACGGTTGTTGCCAGGAATTTGACCGTGCATTTAAATAATGTCAATAGAAGGGCCGTTGTGCCTGTCTCGAGTCTCAAAATGTAGTCAGGGGTTAGATTGACTGTGTTTAGCAGACCCCTCAGGAACATTGTTTGAAATTTTTCCAACTCATCAATATAATTGAGAGCCCAAATGGGCGTTGCATAAGACACAACTGACCTAACCAGTGCATAAAAGAGTTTTAATCTTGATTTGATGTTGTTGGTGTTTGTTCGGTTTAAAAGTGGGTACAGGTTAACAAGTGCCGCCTTGCCTTTGTCAATAAAGTTTTTCTTTGCTGTCTCAAAACTGCCGTTGTGAGTAAACGGAATCCCTAGATAGGTATATTTTTTGACTTGTTCAATCTCCTTTTCGCCCCAAAACAGTTTTGTGTGCTTAATGTCCTTATTGAGCTTTATCCTTGTGCGGAAGATTAACACTTTGGTTTTTCCTAGGTTGACCTTTAAATGATTTTTGTCGAAGAAGTCTTTAACCACTGTTATCTGCTTTTGCAGCTCTCCTGGGGTCGGCGCAGTCAAAACTATGTCATCTGCGTAAAGTAGGATTGTGATCGTTAATGCTGCCACTTTGATTCCCATTGCATTGCTTTCTCTAAGTTCCATCACTAAATTGTCAAGATATAGATTAAATAGGGACGGTGAAAGTGTCTCTCCTTGTAACACGCCTATTAGCACGCTGATCCAATCTGTATTGCCGAATTCGGTTCTTGCCCTTGTCTTGATATTATTATATAGTTCCATAATTATTGCTATAAATTTTCTGCTCATGCCTTTTTCCCATAGTTTTTTCCAAAGATTGCTGTGTACGATGCTGTCGAAGGCCTGTGATAAATCGATAAAAAGGGTGAACAAGTAGGGGAAGTTTTGCTTGGCGAGAGATTTTTGTATCATTGCCGTTAACCTAAATATGTTATCTTGACATCCTGAATTCTTTCTGTAAGCTGCTTATTTTTCGGCTAGCCTATCCAGTGCCTTACACCATTGCTGCAGTCTCTCCGCCAGAACTATTGTGAAAAGCTTAGCTCCTGTGTTAAGAAGGGAAACGGGCCTATAATTTGCTGGGTCATCAACTTCTCCTTTTTTGTAAATAGGAATAATGGTTATTTCGTGCCAGCTTTGTGGCATTTTGTTTTCTGCAAATATCTCATTTAGCGATGCGGTTAAAGTGGTAGCTTGCTCATCATCTAGTGCTTTCCAGACTTCATTCCGAATGCCATCACTGCCGGGAGCTTTATTGTTTGAAAGTTTTTTTAGGGCTTCTTTAACTTCTGTCAACTTTATCTTTGCATCAAGTATTGGATCTTGATTCCCATCGTCCGAATTCGGAAATTCCCATCCCTCGATTTCCTATTTCTCAAACACGTTGGCAAAGTGCTTTTTCCAGTCTATGAGACTTATTTTGGCTGTTGGCTGCGACCTAGGTATGTAACGAATTTGTTTTACAGCGTTCCAAAACTTGGTAGAATCTTTGGCCTCTGGTATTTCGGCAGTCACCTTTTGCTGATGTGTGTCCTTTGCATTTTGTATGATTTGTTTGTATTCCTTTCTGCATTCTCCGTACAACTTTATCGCGGACTCCAGATGAGTATTATTTGCTTTCTGCTTTCGTATGGCTCTTGCGGCTTTGTTACAAACGTTTTTTGCTTTAAAGCACTCTGAGTTGAACCAAATCTGGTGTCTTCGTGCTGTATGTTTGAACGATATTTGTTTCAAGATGTTAGTCTGCTTTGCGGCTTCAAGAATGTGCTTTGTAAAGGTGTTGTATGTGGTTGGGACCTCATCATTGCTTAAACACCTAGCTTGTGCTTTCTTGAATTCCTCTTTTTTATCAGGTTTCCATATAATCGTCTCATAGCTACCGGCTTCGGTGTTTATATTAGCATAATTGTGGACGGTAACCGTTAGCATTGCATGGTCCGAGTGGGGGTCTATTGTTATCTTCAGATCTTTGAACATAGGAGTGACTGATTGCGTTGTAAGACATATATCTATTAGGCTGCCTCCGCTTTCTTTTAAGCACGTGAGTTCTCCGTAGGGGTCAGATATAGTTCTTCCATTTATCACGGTGAGTCTTTGATTGTCAATTAATTTTGCTAATAATTCCCCTCGTTTATTTTTGCTTCCATCTTTTGTTTCTCGTACGTGTTTTAAGTTGATGTTTTTGTATTTTGTGTATATTCTGTCACAATTGATTGAAGTACATCGAGCATTCATATCTCCAATTAACATGGTTCTTTGGTCCATATTTTGTACAGTATCTGCAGTTATTTTGTCGTATTCGTTGCCAGGTGGGACATAAATTAATATTATGGCACTTTTTCCGGATGTAGATATTAATTTGGCATAGAATTTAATTGTTTCAATGCGCCAGTCTTTTTCTATTGTTTTTTCTATTCCTATAAAATATCCCGCACTTGCTCGTCCAAATTTGGATTTCCGGGTTGCCAACTTCTGGTAAATTGTGTACTTATCAAGTACCTTGTTCGATAAGGTGACGTCTGTTGTATGCCAAGTCTCTGTTAAGGCGAAAATACTAGGACATTGGTCCATTAGTGCTTGAAGTTTTTCGAAAAGGTTGCTAGTGCCATTAATGTTCCAGTATACAATTCTTCGAATACCATTAAATTCGTCATTTAGAGTAAGTTTTCTCCGTCTACCTTGTGTGCGTGATAAAGTGGTTGTATTCATTTCATTTGTGCGTTGGGAATCTCCCGTCTTGTCATTTTCGTCAAATTTTACATTATATACATTGTTAGTTGTGGATGATGGGGGTTGTAGCAGCCTGCCGTTTTCCTATTTTTTCCTTTCAACTGTGTCCCAATTCGGAGGTTGGTTAGCGGCCTTGCCTTCCTTTATTTTATTTCGTTCTTCTCGTTTCTGTGTTGGGATCCGCTGAGGTAAGTCCGGGCTCACGAAAACTTTGTTGTACGTCTTGTGGTTTTTTAATTTGGATTTGTTCGAGGAGACCAGGTTTCTGTCGCTGATTTTGAGGAATTTAACGCACACCGGTCGGGCTTTTCCTATTTTCGCTTTTCCAAGCCTCCGAGTAGTATCAAATTCGATTCCGCCCACTTCCATTTCTGCCAAAACATTAGAAATAATCTTCTTGCGTGAGTCCCACGTTTCTGTCTTCTCTTCTCTTAATCCGTAGAATATTAAATTGCACCTTCGAGCTTGAATGTTCAGGAAGTCGATTTCTTTCTTTAGGCTTCCCACCTCTTTACTTAGCTCCTCGTTTTTTCGTTCTAGATCTACAATCCTTTCTTCGTGATCGTCGACTCTTGCTGTAAGCTCGTCCACATTGTCGAATCTCTCCATCATTTTCTCGTACACGAATTCCAATGTGACTTCAGGTCTCCCCTCCGCTCCGAATTCGGATCCTCCCTTCCCTTGCATTCTTCATCTCTTATACGCCGATGAGTTATTGCTGTTTGATGTGGATTTTGGTGAGTGTTTCACCGATCCCATGTCATAAAATGCATAAAATGATTGCACCGAATTAATTCTCGTGGAGTGGTACTGTGTGTGAGCCCGGTGTAGCTAACGTCTTTGATGCGCCCACAAAAATCGATTTGATAGTTAAATCTTCTGCTACATCCGGGCTAAAAATCCCAATTTGGATGGTGGGAGGTGTTTTCTCCAATATGGGTTGCTTTGCTTTGCCGGTTGTATTTTGGTTACTTTATGGCCACGTCTTTACTACTTTGCTTGATCACTCCTTTAGGTATTTCATTTATTGCTCCATACAAGCCGGTCTCATATCATGAAAAATAAATATATTCGTACCAAATCAGTGTTTGATGGGACAGAATTCTGATTCTGTTAGTCAGTTAATAAAAAAGCTGTAGTTGTGAGTAATATTTAAAATAATTTCTACATGCCTATGTGCGAGCCCGGTGTAGCTTACGCCTTTGATATGCCAACAAAAATAAATTTGAGAACCAAATCTCCTGCTACATCCGGGCTGAAAATCCAAATTTGGATATTGGGTGTTTCTCCTGTATGGGTTGGTAGGGTTTCTCCTTTATTTACTGTACGGTTATGGCGCCCTTCTTATTTTTCTTCTTTTTTTTCGTTTTAATAGTAGCACTGGGGTGGTTTTGGTGTCAGCAGGTTACTATGATATTCCCTTATCACTTTTTGCGTATTAGTTATATCTTTTAGAAAGGAATACTACCGGTTTTTGAGTTTTTATTTCGAAATTTCTCTGCTGCTAAACTTTTTTCGTGCTGCCAGTTTGCGCGCCTTTCCAAGGATGTTATTACATATTCCTTTAAATTCGTGTAAAAAATCATTCCGCGAAATAAACAATACATTGTACGCATAGACAATTATTGGAAACTTATTAGTAGGAAAATATAGTTTTACAAATATAATTCAGTTCCCAGACCCTAATTACAATTCACTTTTTTTCTGCAGATGTGCTAGCATTCCTGTCTAAATTCCGTGTAAGCTCTTATTATAAAGAATAGGTATAATTTAGCGGAAAATGTTGTTTTTGACAATATTGGAGTAATTTTAACGTGCAATACA
>JAQFZC010004536.1:0-15884 GCA_034695205.1 Dicyrtoma fusca | reverse complement strand
GAACTACATACATTCATACATATAGGTACACAGGGCACGCAAAACTAGTCGAGGCTAAAATAAAAACTTGGAGACACGTATTTTTCCAAGCCCATCAGTAACAAGAGGAAGATGCCCAACGTTTTTTTTTCGACTAATCTCAAAAAAAATTGAAGCGGCTTTGTATGCATGTATGTGTGTAAGTTAAGTTTATGACTTGGATTGACTTAGGTTAGTTTAATTGCCATTGTTGAAGGAAGGGAAGTTATGAGCACAATGGGAATGAGCATAATATAGGGAGTTGTTATTATTCTTGATGGACTGGTGTGTCTGGGACTGGTCGTAAGTAGTATTGACTGGCTTGACTATAGATGGGAATGATTAAATCAGGAAATGAGATGTGTTGAACACGCGATGGATGAGTTAACTAACCTCTCTGAGAGAGAAACAAGTTGAAGCCCTCTCTTCGTCTGATGCTGTGGCTGCCATGAGAAGAGATGACTTTACTACCCCCGCTCTTCTGGGCCAACAACGAAGAGATGGTTGGAAGCAATCTCCTGCGAGCATCTATATTCTTCTTCCCAGTCATTCCTCCCACAATCTCTTCTGTTTCTGTTCCTCCTGAGGAACATATAAAGATAAATCTTCTCGACTGCGTAACGCCGTCATTTAGTGAAAGGGTGGAAGATGTGTGCCTGCCGGTAAAGAATAGACCCGGGTTCGAATCCCGGCGCCATTCCCATTTTTAAATACAGTAAAACATATACATAAACACAATTCTTTAAACTTAAGTATAAATAAATATTGTACCTCTTGGCGTGGCTGAGTTGGTTCGGCAATTCTCCGGTTCTGTGTGTGTGCACGACAAGGTTGGGTTCAATTCCCAACTTGAACGGCTCTAATTTTTTGACTTGGGTTTTCATTTTTCATTTGCATAGACTCGTACTTGTTTTGTACAAGTCTACAAACGCAGTCCAACACAAATACAAAGAGCTCTCTGTCTCTTCTCTGATTTGCAAGGTGTTGAGTCCAACTGTGAAGAGATTAGTTGGGGACGTCAATCAAGAACGCAAAGACTTGACGTTTGACCGTCAATATAAGTACGAGCCTTGTGCCTACATTAATTCAAAGGGTTTACAACGAAAAATACAACAAATTCACTTAATTCATTCAGTGAAGGCAAGAAGCCGATAAATCTTGGGATTCACCAAGTGAGTTGATATTTATGCGGAAATGTATGAAATTTATTCAAACAATAAGAACGATAGCGAATGTATGTTAAATACTGTTAACCTTGTCAATCTTAAGGGAAAATGAGTTGCAGTGTGCACTGAGTCTCACGACTGTTACAATTATTGTGTAACAGTGACTTGATAAAAGTTTTTATATATACCTATATACATAGTGTAGATTATCAGTAAACTTCGAGCTGAGCTACCCTAAATTATGCAATACAGAAAAGTTCACCCTTGTATTTATGTAGATATACCAGATGCTTCGAAATAAAAATAAAAATATGATATGTTTGTTATGATACTAAAAAGATTGCATTGCACTGTATTTACTTAAAGGCTACGGATGCTACTGTATGTAGACTTCCAGTACCGACTTAAGAAAAACTTCAACAGAATTAACAAACCACTCGAACATTTTTTGGATTTTAAAAACTATGATGTAGCAAACGTGTATGCGGCTGAAATGGCTTCAAAAGGAAGGCCTATCTTTCTAGTACTTTCCGCATACAAAATCAAATCAATAAAATGTCATAGATCTACTCTTGAGTATACTCAGAGGACGCCGGAGAAATGATAAAATATGCTCTGGAAAGGAATTAAAGTTACAGTTAATAGAGCTGAGAAAGGGCTGGGAAGTTGCTATAGTGTCATTGAAATGCAGTTCAGGTGAGGAGCGTGTGCATGTAGTAATAACGGTAACTAGATGCGTTTTGGCTCTAATAGTAGTATTGAGGGGAGAACCCGAGGGACGCTGGATAGGGAAGAATGCCCACATGCTATGCATATGTGCAGGGGGGAAATGACAAGGGAACATAATGTTAGTTCAGAAGATGACTTAGGTGGCTGGCATGGGATGACAAATGATGGCGCACAAAAGGATCAAAATGATGAATAAAGACAGAGCGAAATGGTGATAATGCCATCTTTTTCTCAAATCCTCCCCTCATCCGTCCATACATCACGAGAAAAAGACTTTTTTATCTGGACCGTTTTATAGCTTTTTGACATGTTATAAATGTCCCACCATTGCAACCTATCCACATAGATCATTCAAACAGACTTAGGATAAAAATACGTGGAAATCGAAATCCATTTGATAAGGCGATCTTCTCCAGGAAAATATCGACTACATTCCAGTACAGAACCTGTGGCCAGTTTATCTCCAAACTTCATATTGGGGAAATGGCTCCTTCTATCCACACGGCGCCCCTTTCTACAGTCAAGTCAAGAGTGCTTCAAACGCAAAACGCAACTATTCATATAATCAATATTGTATTCGGCTATAGCTTGGAGCTTTAAAACTAAATTAGAGTAAGTTTAGAGCCTATCAGTAGAAAAAACTTTGTTCACTCGCATTAAAACTGATAGGAATTTTTAAAAATCGAAGTTTAATTTCTTATGGATTTTATTTGTCAAGACCAAACAATCAATAGTAATTATAGGATACAAAATGAACACTAAACAAGGTATTGCTTCATAATTACGTTATAAGACCGCATTTCTATAATTATATACACAATTTAAACTTATGCTCATATGGATTCGAGTACAGTGTATTTCTGTAATTTTATAATCTTGGTAATCGTAATGCAAGCATTTTTAAAAATTAGACTTTATGCTCTTTATATTTTATTACAAATATCATTATGTATTTATTTATTACAAAATTTACCACATTTACAACTTGTTCTATCTTAGGTCATTTGTTTTATGTTGTATATTCATTATTTTTTTTTTCACTTTTTAAATGTTCATTCCACTTTTGCGCTAATCTTGAAATTTCACAACCGCCATGCAAATAATTGCTCATATAATAACTGGGCAGACCAAGATCGGGAATTCCACGGTTTGTCTATAGTACGCAAATTTATTTGGCACGTTGTGAAAGTTCCATCAAAATTTCACTCAGTTTATTAGTAAAGGTCCTGGAAACTAAAATTGAAGATAAAAACTCACTCGCATATAACTAAGTGTGTATTTGCATATTGTTCGTTCTGTGTTTTCAGAAGAAATCACTGCCTTCAATCACACAGAAGGCAGATTGTAGTAAATTGCAGGTTGCGATCTGGATATATACTTGAGTGCATTTTTCCATTTACCTTACTTTAATTGTACTACACAGCTTCATCAATCACACTTGACTACCAACATCTATCGAAAACGCCTTGCAAAATTAAATGATTGCATCAGGGCCAATACATTCAAACTGATTATTGTAAATACTTTACTATTGTTTCAACCGCGATGTTTTGTAATATACAAAGGCAATGAATTTAGTGATTGCGACTTCACGAGTACTGTGTGTGGAGTAAGCGACAAGATACTCTACGAGAATGTCAAATACTATTAGATCTATCAGAAGATAATTACTAAGATAATGATTATAACAATTAATATTAAGTAGAAAGTAATTAAATAGTAAAAACAATTTAACTGCATGTAATAGCTACTCAAAATGCATTCATATCCCCTGTACCCACCCTTAAGATTACATCGGAATCGGTAATGTTGAAATATATCAGATTTTCAAAATGAAACTAGGCGCACCCGAAATATTCAACACATTAAAAAACAAATAAAAGCAACACGCATACTCGTCTACAAGTAATGAAAGCAACAACTTTCCGATCACGAAACGAAATATGAACATCCTCCAATACCCACCACATGGCTGCTTAACTACTGCACTGAAATCCTCCCAGCATTAAAAAAAATTATCCCAGGTTAAAAATCTTGCCTTCTCTTTAACAAATATCAAACAGACTTAATTAAATAAACACAAACTTGATTATACTGTAAATAATAATATAGGAATAACACTTACATGATACATAAGTAATCTCACCAATTATTTTGTTCATGCACCTAAGAAATTAGTAAAGGCGAGTTGAAGACTAGAGCAAACAATACAATATTACATATGTATATATCTTAATGACAAAGTATCAAAACAATATAAAAAAAGTACAGGAAAGTTAGATAGAACATGAACTCGCGTAATAGCTATATGTAAACTTGATAGGATACTGACCGTAATAAAATTAACAATAATATTCTGCAGCCTTACCTAATTAACATTATTCATCAAGTCGCTGATGGCTGGGAATCAGAAACATATTTTAGACCCAAGTATTTCAACTAAAAGAGTTATCATGGAGAGAGAGAGAGAGATTAATTTAAAATCAAATATAAATAAAACGTTTGGGTTCTACAAACATTATTAGTACCGACGGATCAAGCCGAAAAACAGATATCTTGACCGTTCATAGTCCATTACATACAGTGTAAAATCCTTAAAACAGAGTTCAAGTAAATCGGATGTGAAGCCACAAACTTGAATAGAGTAAAAGTATGGGTTTCTAAAAAAACATTTGCTTGCAACTCCTTAGTACATGCAGTACATACAGACCACAGAAAATAATAGTTGGGTCCGTACCCCCGATCTCAAACAAAGATTGTAGCACTTGCTTTTGCCACTAACCGTTGAGTAGAGTAATAGGTCCCACATTCGTAAACTTATAACAAATATATTTCAATAGTATAACAGAAACGTTGATGCAGGAAATAATTCTGTTGAGCTCCAGTTCACCTGAGTGACTAAAAACTATCTCAGTATTCTCTGGTAAAATTCGGAGAGATTATTTGACAGCTGGTATCTCCGCGGTAGGTGTTGGAATGCACATTAATTAGGGCTTCTCACAAGTCTTAGATTAGTTAGTTTCAGTTCACAAACTGTAGCAAGTAGTAACACTAGAGCAAACGTCTGACTCAAATCTCATTGCCTTAT
Organism: Dicyrtoma fusca; assembly: GCA_034695205.1. NCBI lineage: Eukaryota > Metazoa > Arthropoda > Collembola > Symphypleona > Dicyrtomidae > Dicyrtoma > Dicyrtoma fusca. The sequence goes on along the minus strand of JAQFZC010004536.1, from coordinate 10,883 downwards.
GCAATATTAAATGTGCAAATTATTTGTACATCAAACACGATGCTGCTGATGTCGTGTATCTGACTTATGGAAAGCTCCCCCATAAGGGTTCGAACCTGAAGATCTTGAGGAACCTTGATTGCCACCGCCTGCGTACACAAAACAAAAAAACTATAGTACAAACCACAACCCGAAAGTTTAAGCAACTTTTAAACAATATTGGTACCTTTACTTCTATTAGGCCCTCTACCTTCCCCAAATCCATGGTGGGGACCGGCAGGTGGTCGGGGCGGAGCACTAGGACCAGCACTGGCTGAGTATGGTGGTGGAGCTCCTACGTTGTGAGCAGCCCCATTTGATGAACTAGAGCTTGCTTGTCGATAATTTGAATGGCGCTAGAATCAATATATACCAGAAAGTTACTAAAGTACAATACATACTTTTATACATTATTTAAGAATATTAGACAAGTACAGACTATGCAAAACACTACAACAGTAACACTTCTACTACTCAACTACTTGCATCACGGTACTTCCACGAGTAGGCAAATAAAATTATTAATCCTAATATCATCTATTCTTACATGTCTACGTAAAGTGTTGATAGGTCTCCGAAGTGTGTCACCAATTCTTCGGTGAGGTGTTTTCTTTGGATTCGATGACGGCGTATGAACAGCGCAGCACTTGATAAAGAGACCCATTAAAATAATGAAACCAACTCCCATGAGTAGGACAGCCCACCAGTACTCCTACATAATGAAACAATTAACATGATAATACAATCCGTCAATCTTTTCAATGAATGCTCCAGACACCTAAGTATGAAACTACAAAGGATAAAGACTCGGCTGGGAAATGTTAATTAATATGAAACCATGTACGAACTTACCGTAACCCACTGAGCAATATTCAGCAGCGTTTCTTTATTAAAAAGCAAGTTTTTGAGACGAGCTAAGGGACCCTCCGCATCTACCGCTCGACACTTCAGAAAGACATCACAATATCCCTGCCACCAAACGAAATATTTCATTGAAATACTTAATCGTAGGCACGTAACTGCAAAACTTATAAGGCTAGTCGACGACTAAACAAATAATACAAAGAAGATTCAATATACGTACCTGGAAGTTGTCACATGGAGCACCAGGGCGAAGACTAAGACCAGCCGGGAGATCACGTAATTTTAATTCCGAAGTAGAGCGACACCGACCACTATTATCTAAACATGCAAGTTCACACAGTTTCCTTTTATCAACCGTTTTATCGTTGCTAGAAAGGAAGCACTCCTTGAGACCAAATTTGAGACAAATGGATCCCCTACATTCGCCGGCTTGGCAAACCTGTGAATATTTAAGTTTTTATCATTTAATAAAATAAATGCACTTCCACATATAACACATTGCGTTGAGCCTACCTAATTCAACTTACCTGAGTTCCATTATTGCAAGGGGTGTGATCTGTCTTCGGTTTTGGTAACGGGCACTGAGCACTGGACCCGTTACAGAAGGATTGCTCGCTGCATTCCGTTTCTGATTTACACATAGAACCTTCACTAGACCGTACAAAATTGCATGAAGATTCACAGCAAGGGCCTTCGCTTGGACTGCAATGTACTCTCTCTTTTCTCCGACATCCCGTGGCACCAGGATTAAACTCACGGTCTTCCGAACTTACTTGCCTTGGATAGCAACATTTCTCAGTGCATTCTTCATAATTGTAACCACAGTCACACTCTTCCCCTTCTTCAACAATTTTATTCCCACAGAATGTACCGTTTGTGGCTATAAAAATGCAAACAAATCAAATCGTGAGAACTACAAACCCTTATCTGCTTAATAAAGTAAACCCTGTAATAATCTACCGTATGTTGTACCTATAAAGCAGTTTTGCTTTTTTGTATCGTGGATGATAGCGTCCAGTACAGAGGATATATTTTTAACTGAGCATTCTGAGAATTTGGAATTGTTTGGCCTATCACCGCTTGTTGCTGATGCAAACATAATGAAATTGCCTTCTGATCCTCCTGGTCGACACTTGGAAGGATAATCATGCTGTAAATAATAAAAAGAATAACTGTAACCCATCACACAAATTATGTTAACGTCGAAATTTCATCTGCGCTGAATATCAATAATTCTAAGAAACAGCAAATGAACAAACACTTACAGGTGAGCCGAAATTATGCCCAATCTCATGAGCGAGAGTTAACTGCGACACTTTTGGAGGAACGCGACTATTATAGTTCACAAAAGTGATAATACCCGTATTTAGACTTCTCTTTGTTGACTGGTATACGCCTGCGATAGTTTCTGTGTAAGTCTTGTATTTCTCACAGACTCCACCCGAAGCACCTAAATAAGAATTTTCAGCGATGCAATACTACATTCCATTTAACAATACAGATACCTAATTATAATTTCATACATATGATATATTATTATTAAGCAAATACTCTTCCCTAAGGCATAGCGCCTATGGAAGGATACATATGATATATATGATTTGATAAATTGGTACATCACAAACTAAGTAAACATGTAGAACACGTCACATAATTTCAACGTTGTTTCATAAGTTATACTATCAAAAATTTCAATAAATGTAATTTTCTTGTGATAATTGTTCAAAAAGTTATTACAAGAAAACACGGAAGAATAACGCATTCAATCAATCATCATTCACCTCGCTGCTCGCTCAATCAATTTTAGAAATGTAATGATTTTAAAACAAACTGTGACTGACTTACCGCTGGCAGACGCAACCCAGGCGAGTCCTAAAGTACCACCAGTGAAATCTCGGTAGGTGAAAACATAGGCTAGACAAAAAGCTTCGTGGTCAGACAACGAATGGAGATTAAGAAAATTGCTCACATCAATGTTTTCAATGCAGAACAAATTCTTTTCTTTGTTATCAGGTTTGCAAGCTTTGTCCGTATCGATCTGCAAAGAACATGACTAAGATTACACACCTATACAAGAACCTACAGCTGCATCACTGGGACCATTTTTTTGTCCCGCTATAAATTAACACTTGCATTGTTAACAAGGGGAGCAGCCATTTTTGACATGATTATTATCAAATAACACACCGCTACATAATATCGAAGGCATGCGATTTTTTTTGTAAAAAGAAACCTTAATTCGTTGAACTTCAAAACGTATATTTCTGTACTGTTCTTTCCCACTAAACAAGGTGTTTGAGTAAATATGGTTCACTGCTTTTACGTGCTGAGCAATGAGAGAAAGAATTTCTTCCCTAATCTTCGTCTCATCATGCGTTCGTTCCTGTCAAAATAAAAGAGAAAAAATTACCTTTTAATCTCACTAGTCAGTTGTTACATTTAGTACATACATTGCATACCGAAAATATGCACGTATCACTGTTTTCACGTTGCTGTAAACCAACTGACCGCGTAAGTAACCAAATACCCACGTAATTTAATATAATAATATACACTCTTCCGCTATGAATGACTTCGGCCGTACCTGATCTGCAATATGCTTCCATAGCAAGGGATCCGTTTGGATGGACAGATGACAAGTTGTTTTAGAACTTTTAGAATTGATTCCCGATTTTAAAGCTCTTCTATTTCGGTTATTCTCGATTGTGAATGAGTTACCATGATTAGAATGAGTAAGATTGTGATTTGAAAGAAATGGATTATACGAGGGTGGAGACAGTGGAGAATTGGCCTCTTTGTAATACTTGGCAAATGCGTGGTCATGGTTTAAGTCCGCTAATTTAGAAGATGAATGGAAGTCAAAGGAATTGGACGTTAATTTCTCCGCTGTCGGTCCTTCTCGCTGCAAAGGTTTCGACTTGGGATGCTTTAGCTCAGGAATATCCTCCACTGCTGAATTCTGAATTGACTGCATCCATTCCATTACTTCCTCATTGATTCCACAACCCTTGGCATGCCCTTTAAAACATCAAAAAATAAAGAAATCAGAACTCACAGTCAATAAAACCACTGAAGAACTCAAAGAGAATAAAACCACTAAGAGAGAGTGCAGCAGTAGTTCAAGACATGTCACGCTCTTGTACACTTGTTTGAGCCACTTCTCGTCGATTTCTCACTTTCAGTTTTAAATTTCAAAACATTTTTCCAAAAAACTCACCAGTTCTCATGGATTCATAAGGGTCGTGGACATCACGATCCGCATATATCACAGAATGAAGGCTTGCATTTGTACTAGGAAGAGAGTATTTGTTTGCTCTTTCCACATAAAACGTCTCATCCGGAGTAATGATCTTCCCATCAAATACCCCATTCTGAATGGAGCCGAATACATGACTCCCGGCCACACCTTTAATACGAACAAGAAATTAGTCCTGGTTTACAGAAATACAACTAACGTAGGCATCTTAGCAACACATACCTACTTATATCGCAAACGTACACGCTCCATCATGTATACATAATAATTATTACTTCATAGTTCAACCTCCAATGTCAAGTTCATTACAACTGAATACAGATTTTCATTTTTAAACCATTTACGAGATGTTTTGATAGCGTTTTCAATTAGACACGTTGGATGCTTACATTCTTTTTTTGAAAGATCCCATTCGCATTGCAGAAAGAAATTGAATATTGACTGGTTATGAAACTAAGCGATCTGAATATTATTTATACAAATTCTTTTATTACAAAACAAAATTCACTGCAGCTTGAATTATGCAACTGTCAAATGACCTTTTGCAGGAACATGAAACTCTTCATTGCATTGTGTTATAAAGTTGAACAATGAATAATTGTGGGATTCCTTTGTTTTTACTTTCTTGGTTTAGCTAGTTGTAATTCAACCGCAGGACGGTATGAATAAAAACTTTGCAACTGTTTCAACTGCACTAAACATTGGAATGCATACCTTCTAAATGGCCAGCGTATAGATGAGAAGTTTCTGCGGCATCGTAAAGAGTGGCACCGTCACCCTCCACGTGCAAATTGTGACTGAAAACACTTGTGTCTCGCTTCAGCCTCAACTTGAACGCCTTCTGATGAGCCTTAAATGCTAAGTGGACATCTGGCTCCTCCACATCTTCGGCAAGACTGTCCATTGCCCATCTTTTCACTCTCAAATGCCCCTCGTGAAGTTCGGATGGATCATAATCCAGTGTTTCATAATGTTGAATATATTCGTTCAGTCTTGTTGCTGGAGAAAAAATAACCACAAGTATTTTAAATCCACCCATGTCATACACGGAATCACTATTTTCAAATGTTGTACAGAACAGTTATGCTAACTGTAATATTTAATCTAACTGGTACATGATTGGGTATAGGTATCAACACTGTCATCGCTAATAGGACCTGAATTGTATGCATTGTGAATCAGTGTGCTAATTATGATTATTCATAAGTTTCAAGCCAATAAAATTCATCTGCGTGTCTTGAATACCCTCTTTAAACTTGGATGCAAATGAGCTTTTTTTCTACAGAAAAAGCCATTCGACTGGCACACATTTCCTTATGTACCCTGCGCTGAATCACATCATTCGCGTATGTGAAAAGGTAAATAAAAAGAGGCTAAATTAAAAAAGAAACGCTCAGTAGTATAAAAAAAAATTTATTTGAACCCTTTAAACGGTCAAAAAGTAGCTGTTCAATCTAAGTTTCCAGTTTATTGATCATTGTACAGGTCCAAAGATAAATGCTAGGTGTTAATGCAAGTTAAAGAATTTGGAATGTACAAACTAGATAATTATTTAATGTACTTCCTTGTATGCATTTGATGACAAACTTAATAGATAATAGAACTTAGAACCGTAATGTTTCTGCATAATTTTTGCCATCATCCCCGCAAACAACTAGATTGTTACCGGACGGATACAATTTATAAGGTTCATTGCTATTCCGTGAGAACACGCCTTCATCCGCATCCTTGACTATTACTGATAATGCAGTCTCGTCAGTCGCCGCAGAGCTTTCGGGCATTGTTCAACTTTGAACGAAACGAAACGAAAGCGTACCCTCCAAAAACTCAATGTAATCATTACAATAAATTACTAATCAAACCAACACCAGATTAGGTTAATATTTTCCATGTTATATCCTTGTTCTAATGCTTTGTAACTGTCAGGACAATTATTATACCGATGGCAAACTGTACAGTGCGTGTGAAAGGATGATCCTTCTGTCACGAGTCAGGTACCTGTGTTGTCTGTCGAGTCTGACTCATTCCCTTCCAAGCAACAATGTCAATGGCCAATGCCAAAGGTGCCAACAAATAACAAACATAGTAGCCGGAGGTTCTTTTCAAGTTCCGTTGACGGCTATACGTACCAAATGTAGAAGGCAAAAGTCATATTAAGTTGACAACACATGCGTGACATCCCATTCTTTTTGAACGTCCATCGAACTGCAATGAAGCTAGTTTTTCCCTACGTCTGCTTTATTTTTACTAGCAGAATTTTTTTTTCTTTTTTGCGTCACTCGAATCCTCATGGTTAAACTTTAAACCCACAGAGACAGTCTCACATATACTCACATCAAATGGATATTCACTCCTGCCAATTTTTTTTTGTCTCTATCCCCATGCATTTCCATTTAAAATGAACATTTTTTATGGTTCATGATGCTATAATAAAATAAACCTCCACATCTCGTGTGAAAGCCCCCAAATAAGAATGTCTTCGCACGATTATTGCAGAACGTATACTATTTCACATTTACTTACTTTATATATACTTCCAAAAATGTAAACTGACGATTTTGCCAAGTGTCACAATGCAATGCCTCAGTTCACCTCTATAATTTACACCCCCATCCCACCATATATTTTTTATATACCTAAAAAACTTTTAAGCCAATGAATGATGTTGTACTACTGTATGCCTCAGTTAGGATAGTACATTGTTTATGAACACAAGCTTATACATTTTACATTGAATTTAATAAATAGTACTTTAATCAATTTAAGGATGTTGGGTATACCAACACCAACCGCAAATGACTAGGTATTTTGAAACTCGTCCTTTGAACGCATAAACTGTCCATCAATAATCGATACTATTACCCGGTACTTGTATGTTGTATGCTATGCGCCTAGTCATAATTGCCACGAGCTCAGCTATTATATTCGAAACTATAAAATAAATGTAAACGCAAATCTATTATCACTAAAAAAATCAATTTTCTGCAAAAAAAAAATCTCTTTTGCTAAATCCTTTCTGCAAGGTTCGTAAAATGTAAAAAGTCGAAAAAGTCTGCTTTTTGTCTAAATTCGCATTAACCCTATTCTACATCATCTTCATTTTCAAGGAGTACACACACACATACACACACAGTTCGACGAGAGATAAAGCCCTCTTTATATACTTTCTTTTCTTTTATCTTGTAACTTGTACGTTTGGTCTATATTTCACGAGTCAGAAACTCCCAATAAAAAATTTGCTCTCAAAGGCGATAGCGCGCATACAAAGGCTATAATAACATTGGAACTCTCGTAAAGAATTTTTAACCTCAATCAACTGGCTTTGCTCTCAAAATCCGTCCTAGCACGCAACAAAAGATTTTCCGCAAAGGCAGTAAACTGAATCTGTAAGATCCCTCAAAATTACTATCATTCTACATTATGGCATGTCCTACATGAAATTCAGTGTAGCTGATACCGTCAGCCGTGTGCTTCTGTAGCCCCTACTAGTTTAACCCGTAATAAATCATAAAAATTATATCCTGTAGACGTTCAACCGAACGTTATGGAATCTGAATCTCTAATACAGAGTATAGACAAATAAATATGACTCACCTCCTTCAATACATGGGAAAAAGACGAGCAATAATCGTAGTAGCAGAACTCCTTTATTCTTCAACATGTTGGGGCTGAGGCCATTCGATAATATTAAACTGCTTATCAACTATGACTAATTTACTAACACGACAGGTCGAACGACTGGAACACAAACTTGACTGCGTCACTCCATCAAATCAAATGCACTTTTGCACTCACAGACAGAATTATCGCAAAGTACGATAATCTTTTAGTCTAAATGATCATACAAGTAATTATATAGGGCGAACTCCGGTCACTAACTTTAAGCTATACGTAGACACTTTAACTGCGAACTTGCGAGTCGAATTGTGTTATAATTATTATTATTATTATGTTATTGATGATTGATAACGCACAGTTGCGAGCTTGAGAGCAGGACAGTGAATTTTTTTTTGTCGTATTTTTTTTAAACTATTGGACTAGAGTCGAAATTATACTAGGTAATAGATATTTATTGTTCGAAACAAATAACAAACTCAAATGCGGAGCTTAAATTTAATTATACATGAATCAATATCGCTCATACTTGATATTTTTTGAGATCCTCGTAAATTAAATATATTACTTTCCCCCTAATTACCAAAAAATTGTACACTAATTTACACTTTTATATATGTACTTTCGAAAGATATCACAAGTCGACGATACAAGCCCTAACTCGTGTACCTACTTACACTTCCCAAACATTTACTTCAAGTTACTAATAATAGAAATCTCTGGAAGGTGTCTGTCTATATGGGCTAGGTTTTAATTCTAATTTAATTTTAATTTATGTTTTACCCCAAAAGTGAAAGTAAATAGTGTAGTTCCTCAATAGCTCAGTTTTTTTATAGCATGTACGTAATCATGCTCAGATCTTGTTTACTTTAAACAATGAAATTTGTGAGTGTCTAAGTAAATATCTACTATGTTTGAGTCTCTCCCCCAAGGTTACTTCCTTGTACCCAACCCTTGCATTGGGCTTGTACTCTTGTAGGTTTTAATGACAATAAAACATTATTTTTATCATTATTATTATTATTGTAGTTTTAATTTCTTTGTTGGCTCCTTCTTTTATTCTATTTGGAATCTGGAGAAGAGAAACTCCAAAAAAGTTGAAATAATTTGTTCAACGGTATTTCAAAAACTCCAACTTTGTTCGAAATGTACGTAAGTTCTTACAATTCACAATTCAAGAAACCAAACACCAGAAACATACATACCTACATACAATCTCCAATTACAAGTACACACTTTATTTCTCTAAACAACCAACAAGGGACCCCGTACAAAAATTAGACATTAACTCTAATTATTATGATAATTTATTGACGATACAAACAACAGCCAGCACTTAGCTATGAGCCAAACCAATGAACGCTGAACAACTTCCCACTCCTCGACTTCGACTCCTCTGGCAATTAATATTATTCTTAATGAAAGATTCCTGGACTGGACTTAACATGCTTGATTTGGCCAGACTTCATTCACAACAACAAGAAGAACGAACAACTTGCAACTTCCAATTCCAATTCCAACACTTCTAAGAGGCAGGAGGAACAATAATAATTATAATTATAGAGATGACGAGGGATGAGTGCATACAATCCGCATCTTTCCACAATCCACAATCGACAATCCACACACAACTCAAACTACACTAAACAAAACTATGACCTATGACTAATTCAGTTAAAATTCCTAAAAAAGATATGCTCTCTCCCCAGCCAGTTGCTAGTCACTGTAGAACACAAAGGTATTGTTTTTAGTTGTTTTTGTATTATATAATTAATTAGCTTTTTTTTAAACTAAAAACTGTGGCTACACTAGCTCACTTCCCAACAACCCCCGTCCAGTCCGTCTCTGTCTCTGTCACTGACTCAAACACCATCACAACAACACAAAAGACTCTCAAAGACGTCCGTCCGTCCAACCAAACTGTACGTGAAACGGAGTGAGCAAGTAGACTGCTGCTGATCGTGTGAAATCCAACCAAAATAATTATTGTACAGAGATGCCCAGCTGAAACCGAGGGGCCTGTCATAAACTACATCAGCCAAGCCATCCCAAGCTTACTGTAAACCAGTGTAAGCATTAAATTGCGTGTGCTGGTATTATTTTTGGTGGTCCTTCTATTTTTGAAAGCCTCTCCCCAATGCTGAAGGTTTCCGTAATATTTGCCTTGCCCCTGGGGCCTTCGCCAGTCTAAACTCTTACAAAAGCGCCTTCGTGGTTCAACACAGAATTATGTACAGACTTTTTCCATTTGAAGCTCAAGACCAGCAGTCTGTGTGTGCACTGAAAAAAAATTTGTATTTGGGATGAATTGGCCATAGAAGGCGCTTCCAACTATTTCTTGGGACAATTTCTGATAAAGAGGCAAACTGGCAACTTGTGTCAAGGGAATTGCCCATGAAATACCACAATGGGGGGCGTCCAGTAAATAATTTTGGATAAATAAGGGGAGGGGGGTATTTTGAGCATGTTTTTGTTAGCTATTGGTTATTTGGAAGCTCGAGCTAGTAAGTGTGTATGCTCGTGAACGATGCAGACGTTGCACGTCATTTATGGGGTGCCCCCGGCAACAGCATGTGCGCACTCACTATTCAATGATTCAGTGTATTCGTTCGTTTATATTCGAGATTCGTATGAGGAAACAGTATTTACAGTATTAAATAAAAGGCACATGTAAAAAATAAAAATACTTGGGGATTTGGAATCAATGGAACTCGGTGTAGCCTGGCACCATATGCATTCCATTTGGCATTAATGCAATATGCATAATAATATTATGTTTCCCGAAGCATTGCCTCGTAAACGTTTAAGGGTACGAGAGAAAAATACGGATATGAATATAAAGTTAGGCTTGGTTTTAGGTTGCGAATAATATGCGAATGCGAATTATAAATATTTATCATGTACTTACACCCTGTCACACAATGAGAATGAGGTCCATCCAATGCTTTAATTCCTAATAATAAAACGTTTTGGGGTTTTGACTTTGGTGGTTTAATGGACTTGAACACACAGCTTGGACAGAGACGGAGAGTGCTTTAGTAATTGACGTATGTACCAGTGATGTGAAGTTTGCAAAGAAATCCCAATTCGTTCGTTAATCGCCTTTGCAAGCTTATTGCCTCTGCAGAGG
>JAQFZC010004535.1:0-15884 GCA_034695205.1 Dicyrtoma fusca | reverse complement strand
TTGACACGCCAAATGATCGACACGACAAACGACCGACACGACAAATGATTGACACGCCAAATGATCGACACGACAAACGACCGACACGACAAATGACCGACACGACAAATGACCGACACGACAAATAACCGACACGACAAATAACCGACACGACAAATGACCGACACAAATAACCGACACGACAAATGATTGACACGCCAAATGATCGACACGACAAACAACCGACACGACAAACGACCGACACGACAAATGACCGACACGACAAAAAACCGACACGACAAATAACTGACACGACAAATGACCGACACAAATAACCGACACGACAAATGATTGACACGCCAAATGATCGACACGACAAACGACCGACACGACAAATGATTGACACGCCAAATGATCGACACGACAAATGACCGACACGACAAATGGTCGACACGACAAATGATCGACACGACAAATGATTGACACGACAAATGATTGACACGACAAATGGTCGACACGACAAACAATCGACACGACAAATGATTGACACGACAAATGGTCGACGCGACAAATGGTCGACACGACAAACAATCGACACGACAAATGATCGACACGATACCTGTCCTTTAGGCAACCGTGAACCGTTTCAATCTTTCTATTTCAAGTGTATACGTCTTTGTAGATAGCTGTCAGCCCTATTAGTACAAAAAAGCACCCTTTCTAAAAATCATTTTTAGCCATAACGTAGTTTTCAAAAACCGTTTGTACGTAACACAACTAACTTTCTTGAACACCCATTCTATAAAAACACATTTTTAAACAACCTGTTTTAGCACAAACACAAACTTTTAAAACAACACTATATAGCACCATGAATGAAAGCTTGAAACACACCTTTTCAAAATAAGTTACAGTACAAGTACAAAAGAAACAAAAAAAACGACAACGAATCAAGGTAGAAATTATTGTCAGTAAATAGGAATAAATAAAAGAATTTTTAAAAATCCATTGCAGTCAAAAACACACTTTTTAAAAACACCTTTTAGTAAGCGATGCATTATTACGTCACGGATGAAACGCAGTGGCATTATTACCTGTGCGTATAAGAGCCTCACCAGATTCGAAAGTTTAACGGTTGGTGTCAAACTTGCACAAACTAGTAACGGCTACGGTGCAATAAAAAACACCGTATGTACCAGACAAGCCTAAACTCCATGGTCCATGGTTAAAGAAATATTAAATTAGGGTAATAAAAAATTAGAAAATTCCAAATTAGAAGAAAAAACCCAACTTCTTCAACTAAAATTCATCTTATAACAATTTAACATTTTTAGGCGAGCGCATGCTCACAGCCCTGAAAGGAGTCTGTCAAAAGCTGGAGATCCTCTCGGTCCTCCCCCAAATAATGAGCCGCCTGGCTCTGGGCGACGAAGACCTGGAACTAGTCTTAGGCACCGAATGCACTGACGCCGTCTTGCAGCTCTTATTCATAGAAATGGCTTGGCTAGAGGCCCGTTGTCCTCAGCCGGAGCCCAACGCCACCTACTTGGGCAAAACCCTCCACGAAATTAAACGAAGGCTCCAGAAGGGAGGTCCGTATCAATCCCAATTTAAATTTTTTCGAAATTTTTATTTTTTATTTTTACATTTTTTTCAATATTTTTAAATCATTTTAAATTTGAAAAGTTCGCACCAAAATGACGAAGCTAAAGTTCCCCAACGCCCTCAGCATGGAGCGGATGGGAACCGCAACTACGAACGCTACGGGCGCAGGCGCGGGCGATACCGGAAATGATCCCTCCTCCTACGACCTTCCTGACCGGTCCAAGGCCACCAGACTAGGTGACCCGAAGGGCAAGGCCTCCGCCGCCTCCGCCTCCTCCTACTACAGCAAATCCTCAGAAGAAAGCATAATTACCACCCAAGCCGACATAGAAAAGGATGAAAATGACCCCGCCACTGTTGCCGCCGCTGCCGCCACCGCCGCGGCCAAAACCAAGTCCAACAAACTAAAGAAAGACTGTAAAAACAACAAAAGGAAGAAAAATGCAAAAAAGGAGCGGCCACTCACCACCGAAGAGGATCGGTTAATGAGCGAATACGTCGAGATCGAGGGCAGCAATGCGGAGGATAAGACGAATGCGGTCATGCGCAACCTTATGCACTCGGCACTCGTCAACGTGGACTCCCTCGCGGAAGAAAAGGTCTTTGCGGACATTTTCTTTGACACGATGACCCGAAATCATCCCCGGACCACTCTACAGCCCAAAGTCTCCCGGACCCAGCGCCAGCTCCATGCCTTTCGACGCAAACAGATGCGCCGCCATCTTAAAAAACATAAGCCAACCTGCCGGAAATCCCAAAAGGATCCCACCCGCTGCATCTATTACAACCCGGACCTAGCAAAAATCCAACAGATGCAACAAACTACCCTCAGATCCTGCAGACCGCCCACCTTCCGAAGGAAGGGGGAAAAACAGATCATGACCGGGGACATCTTTGACCCCAATTTTAACCCACTCGACGAATTCCTCACTAACATGGAGTTTACGTATCTGGACGATGAGGATGCGGAGGTCTACCTAAGATGCGTCAAGGCAGTGCGGCCCAAAATTCGCTTACCCGATGGAACCATCGAAGACAATTTCCAGTACGATTCTAGACCGAGGAGGTCCGTGGACAGCAAGTCTGTGGGAACGGACCCTGAGGCCCCAACGGTCGAGTCCAGAATGGAACTGGCCGACAATAAACAAAACGCCAGCGAGATCACCGAGGGAAGTGATACTCTCAGCCCCAGTATGACCGAGAGAAGCATGGACACCATAGCAAAAACAAGTTTCATGAGTCTCCCGCAAGGAGCAGCAGCGGAGCCTATTTTAGAAGTCGAGGACTGGTCCAACGCTTTCAGAACATCAACAGCAGCAGAAGCTCCAGAAGAAGCTCGAGGGAGCAAACAACTGCCGGATCCTAGTCAGCCCCGCCCCGGTTCACTCAAAAATGCAGACGAAGCCCAGACGGCTATCCCAGACGAGCCTATTGAGGTCCAGTACGACGCCAATGGGAAGATCATCGTCCCGCCCAAAGACATGCCACAAAAGCACGGGTCCGCCTTCAAAGAGCTCCTGAATGACCCGGCTAAGACCGAATTCATCCGAAAGCTGATCACTACGGGCAATAGTCCCACTTCTCTGGCGGTGGAAGGAGCCACCGGAACCGAGGGGGAGGAACCGGCGGAGCCTCCGAATCCTGAACTTCAAAAAAACCTTGAAAAGCGCCGCCTCACCCTCGTCAAGCGCAGCCTGGAGGGAAACTACGGCAAGTACGTCCGTCAGGCCCTCAAGGAGCGGAATCTGCGGGAGCTCATCTTCCTCATTGAGCTGGACCAGCAGGCGCGGGAGGAGATCGACAATGCGGATGCGGAGGACGAGGCCGAAGGGAAGACCGACGTCGAGAATGCCAAGATGCGAAAGAAGAAGAAGTGCACGTCAAAGGACCCCCGGCTCACGTGGCGCCGGAGATGGTACGGGGACGGGAACAACACCGTCGGGCCCCTCTACGGACCGGCGAAGAGGAATTTGTCCTTAATCGGCGGGGACGAGGCGGGTGACGAGAGGCTGAGGGTTCCAAGGGGCTGGCGCCTCGTTCAAGAGACGCACAGCCGCCTCTGCCTCATCAAGCAGTACCCCGACAAGTACACGCGGGAACTTAAAACGAAGCGGATTCGCCTCAACAAGGATTTAAAGCCTGAGACGCTCTTGGAGAAAACGGCGCGGCGGCTCAAAAGGGCCAATCGGCGGTTGGCGAGGGAGAAGCGGATCAAGGAGCTCCAGAATACTTATGGGACGGACGTGCCGAGGGTAACCTATGAGAAGTATGACCGAGATGGGAGTGACCGTGAGGAGGCCAGTGACCCCGGAGGTCACCCCAAGCTTAATCATCAGGTTAAGAAAAAATTGAGTGACACGCCGGAGATGAAGGGGCTCAAGCGGCAGTTTCAATGCTCGGGTGAAATCTGCGACGAAAATTTGGAGGTAAATTAGATTTTAAATTTCAATTTTTACACTATTTGTGTTTGTCAAGACGGTCAAAATTAAATTTTTTCGTTTTGCTCATTTTTAATTACAGGATTTAAATATGGAAAAGAGCAGCGAAGATTCGGTGTCATCTACTGAAGGGGAAGATGGGGAATTCACGGTCGTAGTAACGGACCCCTACCCTTATAATAATTCTCAGAACAAAATTATCAAAACAGGACCTCAGGGTGACCGATGCCCCAAGCCTGGGACGGCAGGGTCAACTTTCTCACAGTCAATTGGGATCCCTGAATTTGTATGCCACTGAATTTAAAAAAATTATCTACAGCTCAAATTAATTTAGTCAACAATTTTAAATTTTTTTCCTGCGTTTTTTCCCGACCAGTCCGACAGCTTCAAACTGGGCTCGATTCGAATGATAACCGCCAACTATAATGTGGGTCGAATGGCGGCTTTGGAGATGCCATGGATCGGGCCGGAAATCTTTGGGATTTCTTCGGATGAGTACAATAGCCAACAGCTGCGTTCCGGGTATCGAGAGGTGCTTCGTGTGATTTCCTTGAATGAGGTGGCTTGCAAGTGGATGGGACTGGAAATCAAGCCGGAGGTGACGCAGGCCATCAAAATTTTCTATGCGCAGGTGCAAGTCCTTCAGGGCCTCATGTACGCCCGCCTCCTCATCACGCCGGAAGAAGAAATCACACGGATTCAGTACTTGAAGCAAACTTGGATACGGGAACAGCGACTCATTCGACTTCTCAATTCTCTTAAGGTAAGTTAATCGCATTAAGTAATAAAAACCAGAAGCTAACAGTTTTTCAAGAAGGTCAACTTTAGAAATTAGCATCTTTCAAAACGATCAAAACTAATAATTAGCATCTTTCAGAACGATCAAAAATATTAGTTAACATCTTTCAAAAACGGTCAAAGCGAGTAATTCCCATCTTTCAAAAAGATCAAATTAGTAATTAGCACCTTTCAAAGCGATCACAACTAGTAATTTGCACCTTTCAAAAAGATCAAAACTAGCAATTAGTATCTTTCGAAATGATCAAAACGAGTATTTACCATTTATAGAAACATTCAACGCTATCG
Source organism: Dicyrtoma fusca (assembly GCA_034695205.1). Taxonomy (NCBI): domain Eukaryota; kingdom Metazoa; phylum Arthropoda; class Collembola; order Symphypleona; family Dicyrtomidae; genus Dicyrtoma; species Dicyrtoma fusca. Next base: position 10,776 of record JAQFZC010004535.1, on the reverse strand, counting down.
AATAACCTTTGTAAAAGTCCAAAACAGGAAATTAACACTTTCAGAAAGTTTAAAACTAGATATTAACACATTTCAAAACGATCAACACAACAGTAGTTGTTAACATTTTCAGAATGTATAAAACAAGATGTAAATTGACATTTTCAAAAAGTTCAAAACTAACGAATCGCACTTTATAAAAGGTCAAAACTGGAAATTAGCATTTTTAAAAACAATCAAAAATAGTACCTAACACTCTCAAAAAGGTCAAAATTGAAATTAACGTTTTGTCAAAAACGGTCGAAATTGGTAATTAATATTTTAAAAAGGTTTAAAACATGATATTAACATTTTTAAAAACAAGCAAAACTATAGAATAACACCTTAAAAAACGTCAAAATAAGAAATTAACATTTTCAGAATAGTCAAAACAATAAAAAGTGCCACATTTTCGATAACGCATATTACATAACAAGAACAACATCTATGCATTGATATTTGAAAAATGTAACATTCCTTTAAAAAATCCTTGTTTTTTGTTAAAAAAAGGACGAACTGAACAAATTAGAAAAGGACCGGGAGGAAATGATGGTGACGCTCAATGAGTCCATCAACAATTTCATCGGGCAAATTGACCATGCGTACCTTCAGTGCCATCAGGAAATTGTAAAAACGATGTAAAAAAAAAGCACACGCGGGAATTTTTAAATATATTAACATTTTTAATAAATACAATTAATAATTAATTATTAAATGTATTTTTATTTATTCATTAACTAATTCTTATATACAATATGTACATTTAATGGCCTAATTAAAAATAGCGCGGAATTTACAAAAATGGAGCTCGTCACAACCAAGTCAGCTGACCATGCGCTTCAGGAACTGCACAGTACGCTTCAGAAGTGCATCGGCGTGGCAAGCATCCTTCGGGCGAAATACGCTGCTGCAGAAGAGCAACTTCAAAAGAATAAGTAAATTAAAAATATTATGTAGTATTAATTAATACATTATTAATTAATTAATTATTGTTAATAAAATTTTCTGAATTGATCAAGTTCCTTTGTTTAGTTTACCACCTCTGCTATTGACCTAGTTTCAAAATCAAAAACTTGAACAAACTCATATTGTACTGTAAAATAGCAATCGGCGTGAAGCCCTTTCTAAATTATTCAAAAATTTGAATGCAAAAAGCAAAATTGGTTTTAAATAAAAATGTAAATGTTGTTTCTAAATTCAAAAAATTCTAGAATGAAGCTTCAGTCCGAACTGGAAGCGGTCATAGCGCAGTACGACCAGGAAATGTTCGCTCGTCAGGAAGTTCTGGATCAAGCCTATGCAGACCAGGCCACCAATAAATTGGAATTAAATCGAATCGAAAAGGAATTGAGTCACGTGGAGCTCCGCTACGGAATGATGATCGCCGAACAGAATATGAAGGATGCTGCCAAGAGAAAGAAGCCAAAGAAAAAGGGTAAATTGAATTTTTTTCGCTTTTGGCAATACTCAATATAATCTTTTTCTAAACGGTAACATTTCCAGTTTTAAGAGTTTTACGTCCTTTTGAAATTGGTTTGGTATAGTTTTACACTTTTTTGAAAATGCTAGTTTCTAGTTGTGGCTGTCTTGAAAGTGTGCAAGTATGTGGTTTTGACCGTTTGAAAAAACGTTCATTTCTTATTTTGGGCCTTTCTGAAAGTGTCGGTTACCGATTTTGGCACTTTTTGGAAGTGTTGATTTTTAGTTATGGCCTATTTGAACGAGTTAACTTTTAGTTTTGGTCTTTCTGAATGTTTTAGGTTCTAGTTTTGGCCTATTTGAAACTGTTTATTGCTTTTTTTGATATTTTTGAGGGTGCTGGTTACTAGTTTTATTTAGCCTTTTTGAAAGTGTCATTTACTAGTTTTGAATGTTTCTGAAAATGCTATTTTCTAGTTTTAGCCTTTTTGAAAGTGTCATTTACTAGTTTTGAGTGTTTCTGAAAATGTTATTTTCTAGTTTTATCCTTTTTGAAAGTGTCTTTTACTAGTTTTGAATCTTTCATAAAATGTTAATTTCTAGTTTTAGCCTTTTTGCAAGTGTCATTTACTAGTTTAGAGTGTTTCTGAAAATGTTATTTTCTAGTTTTGACCGCTTTGAAAGTAATGATTGCTAGTTTTTAATGTTTCCAAAAATGTAATTTTCAAGTTTTGACTATTTTTGAAAGTGCTAAAATTTACAGTTTTGGCCTTCTACAAAATGGTTCATAGAGTAAACACTTTTTTGTAAAGAATTCTTTCCATGAGTCCCCGCAGTTCCGTGGAGAACAGTTATTAGAAAACAGCCCATGAACTTTAAAACATCCAAAATATGCTTAAAAAAATAAACTTACTCAAAATAAATATTTATATAACATTCATTTACTCACTTGTTCCAAAACTAAAGGAAAGAAGGGGTCCAAGAAGGGCAAGAAAGGTTCTAAGAAGGGTAAAAAGGGGAAGGGCAAGAGCAAGAGCAAGAGCAAAAGTAAGAAAGGGGGTAAAAAGGGCGGGAAGGGGAAGAAGAAGAAGGGGAAAAAAGGCGGGACTTCCTCCGGGGAGGAGGATTCAGAATACGAGGACGAAGGGGAGGAGTCAGAAGGGGAGGGGCAAGAAGGTGGCCCCCCTAAGGGCAAAAAGAAGAAGAGAAAGGGCGGGAAGTCAAAGTCCAAGTCCCCTGGGGGTAAAAAGGGGAAGAAGGGCGGGAAAGGCGGGAAGGGAAAGAAAGGAGGGAAGAAGGGCGGGGCCTCCTCGGAGGGGGAGGAGACAGAGGAGGAGGAGGAGACTGACGAGATGGCGGGTAGTGATGAGGGGGAGGAGGGGGATGAGGACGGAAGCCAAGTCTCAGGCGCCGGATCAAAAGTTCCCTCCAAAAAGGGAAGCGTCGCAAAGAAAAAGGGGAAAGCCGGCGGGAAAAAGGCCTCGCTCGCCAAGGGGACGACGACTGACTCAAAAGAGCCGGCTAAAAAGGGCGGGAAAAAGAAGAAGGGCGGGAAAAAGGACGCAGCAAGCACTACTGAAGTCCAGGCGGACGGAGAGCCAAGGAAAAATTCCAAAAAGCTTACCACTCCAAGAGTCTCTCAAGCAATCGTCTCTGAGGGTGAAGATGAAGGTAACATTTTTTTAAAACATGCAGTTATAGCAAATCCGTCATTTTTGCTAATTTAAGGTGCACGTAACATTAAAATTGAAATCATTTTTCGATTTTTCTAATTTTCAAATCGACATATTTAAGCAATAAAGGCAGTTTTAAAACGTTTTTTGTAAAAAATTCTCAAATTTTGAAAAATTATTTTATAAATTCTTCTTTTTAAAGTGAGGTTCCAAAGATACAGGCCTTTTTGATGAAAAACATTTTTACAAATCTGACTTTTCGAAACACGCGCTTTCAATTGAATCAACGATTTTGAAAACTCATTTTCAAACATCGTTCTTCAAAAACGAGCGCTTTCGGTAGAAAGGAAGAAATCGCTAGTTTTGAAAACGCCTTTTTAAAAATTGCTATTTAAAAAAAGGTATTGTTGGAGAAGTAGACAATTTTGAAGAATAAAAAACGTCTTTTAAAAAATGTTTCTTTTAAGAAACACACTGCACTACTCTGTCGAGAAAATTCAAAATTTCGAAAATACATTTCCAAAAATTGCCCTCTTGATAGCACACTTGTAGATACTTTTAAAAGTTTTTTGAATAAGCATTTTTTATTTTGCCGTATTTTCAAACCCCGTTTCACAAAAATAGCTTAATAATTTCAAAAACTTTTATTTATTTTTTGTATTTTATTTCGCCTAAGGTACGTTTGAAGAGCCCCCTACGCCGCCACAAACCTCTCGCGAAAAATTACCAGGTGTGGGCGAAAGGGAGAAGGCAAATGATGACGACGGGGAAAAGGTTAGCAAGTCCAAATCCCGCACCAAAAAGAAGGGAAAGAAGGGGGGCTCAAAAGGGAAGAAAAAATCCAAAAAAGGGAAGAAAACGAGCAAGAAATAAAATATTTGCCAATTCAAATGCTTCAACGCCATCCAACTTTTAAAACTATTACAACCTAGCATGTTAAAGCTTAGAGCAAAAATAGTTGAAGCAAACATAGCATGGAAAAAAATAAAAAAACAAACATGACTAAAAAATAAAAATGTACAGTGGATATTAACTACAGTAGTAATTTTATAATTTTTATTAAAAACGTATAATTGTAATAATCATTCATCAGAAATAATAATGGAATTATTATTCATTACTTTTATGGTGAAATAAATTGAAGATAATATCACTACCAAAAAAAATCAAAATTCTAGTTTTAAAATTTTAATCAACCTTTTTGACGAACTTTTAATCGGTACTTTATTACTAACTTTACTAAGTTGTACAACTTTTTGAAAAAATGTCTTGCTTTTATACCTTGTGGAAATGTTAATTTATAATTTTGACGTTTTTGATGGTCTTTTTAAAAAAATATGAATCGAAATGAAATGTCGTGAAAAAAAAAGAAATACGAATGAGTTAAACTTTTTTAAAACGGTGAAATATATTTTGGTTTTGAACTTTTAGCAAATGTTTAACTTTCGAGTTTTAATCGTTCTGAAAATGTTTATTGCAGGTTTTGACTGGTTTAAAAAGTGTCAATTACTAGTTTTGACCGTTTTGAAAAAGCGTTTTTTACTAATTTTGACCGTTCTGACCAAGTGCTATTTACTAGTTTAGACCGTTTCAAAAACGTTTTAGTTACTAGTTTTTACCTATTTGAAAAGTGCCAATTTCTAGTTTCAACTTTTTTAAAAAAGCTAATTTCTAGTTTTGGTCTTCTCGAAGATATGCAAAATTACTATTTTGACCTTTTTTTTAATTGTTATTGGATAATTTTGAATGTTTTTCATGACGTCAAGTTTTTATTTTGTACCTTCTGAAAATATGTTAATTATTACTATAGTTTTGACCTTTTTTAAAAGGTTAATTGTTAGAATAAGCACTTCTTGCAAAGCACCGTTTCCATGGTTTCCCAGTTTCGAATAGGTTGTGTGGTGTTTAGTTTTAAACTGGTAGAACATTCTCGTGGAACATGTCCTTGTCTAGGAAATTCCCTGGTGGCGAATAGCGAACCAAAACCATTTGCACGTGCTCTCCTTTCCTCGTCCTTCCCCGCGTGTAGCCAATGCCGATCTCCTCAGTGCTGTTCCAAACCTAGTTTTTTGTAACCACAAAACAAAGCAATACAAAAACGTATTACAAAAACACATACACACCAAAATAATTAATTAATTTTTGCAGTTAAATTCTAGTTAATTTTTTGTAAACTTGAGAGAGAGAGCTTTCGAAGCGGTATTTTATCTTGTTTTACATGTTTTTGAGCATCGTAATTTCCGGTTTTGACCCTTTTAAAAGTGTCAAATACTAGTTTGAATGTTTTTAAAAATGTTCTTTTCTCAAATTGACCCCTCTAAAAATGGTATTTTATTCTTTTGACTTTTTTTAAACTGTTCATTGCTGCCTCTTTTGACCTTTGTGTAAGTGCTATTTACTACTTTTGACCCATTTTAAAAATCGTTATTTATACTTTTGACCTATTTGAAAGCGTTACATAGTTACTAATTTTGTCTAATAATTGGGTCTTTTTAAAATGCTAATTTCAAGTTTGAGCATTTTTGAAAAAGATAATTTCCAGTTTAGACGTTTTTCAAGATGCTAGTTTCTAGTTTTGGTCTTTTTAAAAAAATGTATTTCTAGTTTAGAGCCCTTTTGAAAAATTTAATTTCTAGTTTTGGCCTTTTTGAAATACTAATTTTTAGTTTAGACATTTTTCAAAAAACAAGTTTCTAGTTTCGATCTTTTTAAAAACTATCATTTCTAGTTTAAACCACTTCTGAAAAGGTTAATTTCTAATTTTGGCCATTTTAAAAAGGTTAATTTGAACAGTAAACACTTTTGCTCATCATTCTTTTCATGGTTTCTAGTTTTTTAATTCCCAATACATTTAAAACCCACCATTTGTGTAAAATGTCCACTTTTCGAGTCGAAATAATTTTCATTCCAGTCATGGACCTCGCCCTGATTAATCCAGTCCCTAATTACTTTCAGAGGATTCCAGGAGGTCCTTCCGAAATTGACCAGTGTCCAAGTATTATCATTGTAATGCCTTTCCTCTTGATGCAATTGATTGGGAGAAATCGTATTGTTGAATTCGAAAATCTCCATTATTCGCTCAACTTCATTCTGGGCCCCGTGGCAAAGTTTCTATAGAATTCACAGAGGAAAAAATATTCTTTTTTTAAAAAAAAACTTCAACTAAAGGACTTCCCATTAAAAAAGTTGTATATTTTACTTCATTGTCCATCCGTAGTGGGATTGCATGGTGTATCATTCGCAGCTTATTGTGTTCATTTAAAATAATTTTCCGGAATTCGTCATCGCAACGAGGCGGGATTTTTATTTTGAGTGGCGTGCCAGTTGACAGACCGCAATTAAGGGCGCTGCCATTTGGACACAGTTCAGCATAAACTGCATGGATAATAATTTGGAAATGATTTTAATTAATAATAAATTTATTATAATAAGTCAGTAATGGAGTTAATTTCTTTATAAATATTTAATAATAATTCAAAACCAGTCACCTGTTCCAAGTAATACAGCAGGGAAAATAATACTAATAGTCAATTGAGCCAGCATTTTACCGTCCTGTGCCTCTGTCTTCTCTTATGAGAGAAGAACAATACAAATCTTAATTCAAATCTTTGAAGGTTTTTTTTATTGGCTGTCGAACTCAACAAAGTAGTTGGCTGTAAACTCCTTGAGAACTTATTTAATTGCAATTAAATTGATAGCTAATGACTTCATTATTTATTATTAGCCCATTGTTAATGCAACACGCAACACATAAATTTAGTTTGATTTATTCATTATTTCGCTAATTCTAGTCTAACACTGCATCTTTGCTTCAGTTTAAGCTCATGCTATGAGGTTTTGTAATAGACGGCGTCAAAGCTTGCGTTTGCAAATTAAACGGTGGGCAGATGGACTAATGGGCATAACTGCTATGTACTTAAGCACTTCGATTTTATATGTATATCGAACTTTTTGGTAGACGTAATTGATTGAAAAAGTGCTAAATTTTGTTAATATTGCACACTTTTAAAAGTTTAAAATGACTAAATAATGTACTATGAGTCAAGTGCATGATTTCTTTTGGCCAAGCGGTCATTAAATGCCCTAATTGGGTTTAAGACAACATGATATTTTAGCGCCTATTTCAAAAATATAAAATATCCTACATGCACGTTTCAAAATTCAAAACTATTTTAAATGCATGCTTTTCAAAAATGGAAAACATTATAAATACTGGTTTTAAAAATAATGCAAACTGTCCTAAATGCACTTTTCAAAATTGAAAGGTGTCCTAAATACGTCTGTTTTAAAAAGGAAGCAAATCGTACACGCTCGTTTCAAAAATGCAAAATGTCCTAAATACCAGTTTCAAAAGTGCAAACCGTCTTAAATGTATATTCAAAAGCGTTCACTGTTCTAAGAACATGTTTCAAAAATTAAAAAAAAGTCATATATGAGTGTTGTAAAAATAAACAAAATCATAAATGCATGTTTCAAAAACAAAAGTAATAAATGAGTGTTTCAAAAATAAACGAAATCATAAATGCATGTTTCAAAAACAAAAGTAATAAATGAGTGTTTCAAAAATAAACAAAATCATAAATGCATGTTTCAAAAACAAAAGTAATAAATGAGTGTTTCAAAAATAAAAAAAATCATAAATGCATGTTTCAAAAATAAACAAAAGTAATAAATGAGTGTTTCAAAAATAAACAAAATCATAAATGCATGTTTCAAAAATAAACGAAATCATAAATGCATGTTTCAAAAATAAGCAAAATCATAAATGCATGTTTCAAAAATAAACAAAAGTAATAAATGAGTATTTCAAAAATAAGCAAAATCATAAATGAATTCCCAATGAACCAAGATAAATGACGAATGGTGAAAAAACCGTTCTTATACCAAAAAATCGTTTTGTAAATTCAAAAACCGTAAATAAGCGCATTTGGTTTGCAGAAATGAAACCGTTAAACAATACCGGTTAAAATGCAATAAGGTATCGTATGGTACATCTTATTACTTTTCGTATACGCAGATCGAATTCTTTGCGATTTGCATTAATGTTTCAAAAACAAAAGTAATAAATGAGTGTTTCAAAAATAAGCAAAATTATAAATGCATGTTTTAAAAATAAACAAAAGTAATAAATGAGTGTTTCAAAAATAAGCAAAATTATAAATGCATGTTTCAAAAATAAACAAAATCATAAATGCATGTTTCAAAAATAAACAAAATCATAAATGTATGTATGTTTCAAAAATAATGAAAATCCTAAATGCTATATTTTAACATGTAAAAGGTTCATTAAACACGTTTTTGAAATAGTGCAAAACAGTGGTTTTTTGCATTATATTAATGCAAAGGAATACAAATAATAAAATGTAATGATAAAATTCGAGGTCCGATTTATTTATTTATTGTTAGTTTAATTGCTTTTAGTTTTGCTAAATTTTACATTTTAATTGCTTACAAGCAAATCTTCTAATTATAATGAATTATTAAAATCCATATTCTAATCGATTATTTAATTCTTTTCCCGTCAGATTAAGCAGCGGCTGGAAATACATTTTCCGCAAAGGTGTCCCTGTCCATGATGTTTCCGGGTGGGGAGTAGCGGACGACGAATACGATGATGTACTCGCCCTTTCTAGTCCTGCCATTGGCCATGCCCACCCCGATTTCCTCCGTGCTGGCCCAGATCATTTGCGTAAAGTGTCCGGTGTAGGGATTGAAGTAATTGTCCGTCCAATTGTGCGTCGCCCCCTGCTTTACCCAATCCGCAACCACCTTCTTGGGCGTCCAGATCTTCCGGGCAAAGGAGTGGTAGCCGAGCGTATTATCATTGAAGTTCCGGTCCTCAAGTTCATTCGGATTGGGCAAAAAAGTCCCGTTTGTCTTAAAGGTGCTCAAGTAGCGCTGGGCTTCTTCCTGGGCACTCACGCAGAGCTGGTAGCATAAAAATTTAGAAAAATTAAATTAAAATCAGATTAGTTAAACGCCGAATAAATTTTTTAACGTAAAGTAGTTGCTTCTTTAACATAATTTATGCATTTCCTTTGACTGTATGGTAAGAACGCTCTTTCGAGGCTGTCGACATTTTTCAAAGTATGACCCTATAAACTTTGTGAAAGTGTTGGAATTTAAAACGTTTGACTTGCCGTTAAAAAGAAAAGTGGAGGGTCGTATTATTGAGTTTAGCGTGTTTTACAACTTTTGAAATGTAACAAATCAGACATTTTACAGCTAGCAAAGGTACAAAAACATGATATTCTTTTAAGGTGTCAAGAGTGACTTTCCTATTTTCAAAAAGTGCAAAATGTGATATTTGCCGTTTTAAAAAAGTGCAAAATGAGATATTTTCCATTTTCAAACAGTGCAAAATGGGGTATTTGTCATTTTCAAAAAGTGCAAAATGGGGTATTTGTCATTTTCAAAAAGTGCAAAATGTGATATTTGCCATTTTGAAAAAGTGTAAATGTGATATTTGTCATTTTCAAACAGTGCAAAATGTGATATTTGCCCTTTTCAAAAAGTGCAAAATGAGATATTTGCCATTTTCAGAATGTATAAACTGTGATATTTGCTGTTTCCAATAGGCGCAAAATGCGATATTTACCATTTTTTAAGGCGTCAGCATTGATATATACTTTTTACTTTCAAATAGTGCAAAATGTACAATTTGTCGTTTTTAAAGGTGTTAAAGGATTTAGGTACTTACTATTTCTAAGCAGTGCAAATGTGATATTTGCCATTTTTGGACGTTGTAAAAAGTAATAAATAAAAGTTTATTCTGAAGCTCACCGCTGGATTTAATGTAAGAGGCCCGGTCTGATGAAGTTTTCGTAAATCATTGTGTTCTTTTAAAATCCCCTCTTTGAATATTTCCAATTCAGGCCCAGTCAGATTCCACCATACTTTATCAGAGCCAGTCTCATTTCCTTTGGAAAATAAAGTAAAAAAAAACAAATTATTACAAATACCCCACGAATTAGAATGCACATAAAAATAACCACAATTTGTGCTTCTAAGAAAGAGAATAAATGCTTTACCCTGTGCCCCTACTTCCTGCTGCACAAGGGCAGAGAAAACAACCAGACAAATTCCAATGAGCTGCAGCATTTAAAAGCGTTCAAGAATGGAAGCAAAGAAAAAAGTACAAAAATCTTCGTCTCAAACTACTGCTTCTACGCTGCTTCGTTGTTCATGCCATGTAAATCCAACAAAACTAAACAATAGGCTCTTTATTTACTCTTTTATTCGTCTTTTACAGCTTCGTTTTTGCATTCCCATTCAAGCATACTTGAAATTTCCCATGCAACATTAGCTTAGCTACGCAGGGGCCGTGCATAAATGATGCTTTCAAAAGAGGGATAGCTCTATTCTGCGTCTTCTTTTAACCTGAAAATCCGAAACCGAGAAACAACGTAAATGCTTTGTAACATCTTTTTTTGAAATTTAAATTTTTAAAAGATATTCAAAAATAGTAGCTATCCCTTTCCAAAAGGACAAAATCAGAAATTACCATTTTTATAAAAGTTCAAACTAGATATTATCTTTTTTAAAAACACTTAATACTAGAAATGAACAATTACAAAAAGGTTAAAAAAGTGTAAAGATTTAGTATATAGAAAGAAGGTAAACAACTTCGAACAGGTAGCGCCAACGAGTAGCCAGTGGCAAAAGG
>JAQFZC010004534.1:0-15885 GCA_034695205.1 Dicyrtoma fusca | reverse complement strand
GAAAAAGTGTTATTTACTAGTTTTGATTGTTTTGAAAAAGTGTTATTTACTAGTTTTGATTGTTTTGAAAAAGTGTTTTTTACTAGATTGGCTTTGGACTATTTTGAAAAAGTGTTACTTACTAGTTTGTACCGTTTTGAAGGAGTACATTTGTGGAATTAAACGTTTTTGTAAAATATTCTTTCCATGGTTATCCAGTTCCGAATATAGTAATTTAACGAATCAACTACGCTGTAACTAATATGTAGGCATATTATTCTAAACTTTATTTTTAATAGGCTCACCGAGTGCTTGTTCCTTCTGCTGAAAGTGTGAGACAGACGAGTCGTCAGTCGATTGCATTTTTTCTTGAGCCGGACGACCAGGTCATGATTGCTCCCTTGAAAAGTGACATTTTGAAGATATCGCCATTCTATGAGTCCTTCAAGCCTATTTCTGCTTTCGACCACGCCATGATAAAAGCTGGAGTGGCTTATAACTATTAAAATACTGGGTAATTAAATTTAGTAAGGGATGCCCGGGTAAAAAAACACCGGGTAAAAAAACAGCATTGGAAAAAATTAAATACCGTCTTCTGGCTGCAATTATGTTCAAAGCTTAAATCGTCAAAAAAAAACGAGCATTAAAACACAATCTAAAATATGATTTCTAAAACATTCATTCGTTTTTAATAAAAAAGCGGCAAGAATTTTAAATTTTGAAGAATACGTTTGTTCAATTTACCGTTACAAGCCACAATTTGCATCATCGAAGCGTGGCTGCTGTTCCCTTGCTGTTCAGCTTTAGTCATAGTGCAGACCAGTTTCTGACACAAAATTTGATTTTCTACGCGATAAATTCAAAATTAGGTGTCAAAACAACCTCAAAACAGTTCTTTTTTGGGATTTTAAAAATGTGCTGCTAATAATTTATGCCTGGGTAAAAAGGACAAAACATTACGGGTAAAAAAAACAACCGCAGTTGACACATTTAGCCATAGAAATAATCTATGGCTCATTAATCTATGGCTAGTTTACCGTTGACTGCTGTTTTTTTACCCGGTCACTGGTGTTTTTTTTTACCCAGTGGCTGTTATTTTTTTTACCCGGACGTATAATATTTCAGTTATATTAAGTTTTTTTAAAACTTTTATATTAATAATTTTGGTAAATAAAAACATTTTTCAGAATTTCAATTACAACAAATGCCTTTATAGTTTCCGTATCTTAGATTCATGTTTCATGCTCTTATTCAGATTCAATTAAATATAATCTTGTGCCTGTTTTTTTTACCCGGGTCTCCCTTACTACAGCCCCTGCAATTATTTGAATCTTTTCCGAAAATTCAATGAGTCTTTATAAAACGAAAATAAAATAAAACTTGTATTATGTCAAAAATTAGGAAAAATTGTTTTTACCCTGTTGTTATATAGACATTCTAGTAACTATTAGTTATAAGAAAATGCAAACTTTTCACCGTTTTTGAACATTTTTGAAAATTGTTGAAAATATTACGTTAGATCTGGAATCTCCTCGTCATTTCCGTCAAAATGGCGTATTATACATGCCTTCATCAAATTATCCTGTAAAATTAGTTTAAATACCATCGACCATCAGTGCTGCCCTAGTCTAGTCAAAAAGTCGTGACTAGACTAGGATTGACTAGACTTGACTAGTCGCCCCTTTCAGAAGATTTGACTAGACTAGCTCATCGACGTCCTATACCAATCCATGTGGCTTGACTAGACTAGGCAGTTAATTTTTAGCAAAGACTTGAATAGACTAGACTAGCCTAGCAATGACATTTTTTTTGACTAGACTAGTCTTGACTAGCAAAAATTTTGGGCAGCCTTGAATACTATCTATACTTGCAATAATTTTTATTTTGTATTTTAAATATTGTCTCTTAAAAGGTATCTCTTATTTGAACAACTGCTTCTCGTTGTAATCTACAGCCTATAAGTACCTACATACATAATATATCTAGAACAGCTGGAGCGCATTTGTGTGTGCATGCCGCGGTAAAATCTATATGCATAGCGGGATTCTATTCTAAATTTAACTCGTCAAGAAATTCACTGTTACCCTAAAAATACATGCTAAACTTGTTTTATAATTAAACAATTATTCTTCAACTTCTTGCAACTTCTACATTAGATCCATAAAAATAATATACTCCAACATTCCTTTTAATTTCAATTATTGACCGTTCGTCCGTAACCTTAACCTAATCAGAATCAGCCATGTCATCTTTAAGTGCCTTTATAATCTACAATTTTTTAGCTGCTGTTCTTGTACTCTCAGTCCCACCAGCTTCAAATCCAGACCAAACAATTCAGGCTGCAATGCAGAATTTTACGAAAGTCCACCAGCCAACTATCCCAGCCGTAGCCCCAGTAAAGGAAAAATTGTTTGAAACGGAATTATTTAGTTTATTCAATATTCACTTGAACAACGTTGTACAAGTGAATGCCAAGGTCAATTTGACTCAAAACAATGTGGATTACAACCTGAATCTTTTGACTCACAATGCGAATCGGCCAAATTTAAATCTTGGCGGGATTTCGAGCAGCCAAACGGCCGTTACAGAGGTGGTACCAGGCGGTGGGAACAATGAGCCTAATAAAGGGAACTTGAACGTTAATAATGGTGGAAGCAACAAAAACAGTACTAGCAACGCCAGCACCCCCCTCAACAATGGAAATGGTGAAAATGGCGGTAAATACAACTTTAGCATCGGTTTAGGCCTTGGAGGGGCTGGAGACGATATTTGGATGCTCTTGCCATTCAAACTTCCCTCCATTGACGATGATTGGCGGGCAATAAAATCCAACAATAATTCTACTGAACTTGTCTAATTCTGTCTGTTAGGTTTATCTCTACTAAATTATTCGCCTCGTTTATCTGCAAACAAGAGAAACACGAGCCGTGATCTCTAATCTGTACAGTAAAATAGTAAAATAATAAAAAACATTTATTATCTACATATCCTTAATCAAATTAATTCAAGTGCAACGCAACGCTTTTAATGCTGAGAAGTTTTTGTAGTTTAATTTACAATGCGTGCATAGAGCATAGATTGACAAAATGCGTTTACAGTAACCAAGTTCAAGTGCAGATAGTTTTTTGCCTGATTATAAAATGCAAAGTATAGGCTAAACTTTTGCTATCAGCCTTTTCACTAGAAACAAAACATACGTCACGTGATAAAGATTTATCTGAGTTTATTTAATGCCCAAGTTTTTATGAACACTGCTTTACTTTGTTAGAGCTACGTTTTAGGTAATTACCCATTTTAGTAGATAATTACCTATCTTTGGATGCCTTAGTCTATAAAAGGAGTTGGGCATTACTGTTACTTATTTTGTGATAAATACTATCATAGATAGTGTTAAAACATGCATTTTAAAGAAATCTGTTGGAAAACTTCCATGGTTTTACATGGTTCGCATATACTTATAGTTATTATTAGTGCATTAGTATTAATTGGGGTCGCAAAGGGAGAAATAGTTGACACAAAAGAGGGGCCGCAGGTGACCGTTTCTAATGGCCTGTTGCAAGGCCATTGGAAATTTGGGAATGGTGGAAATTCAACGTCGGAAATTAGTAGCAGATTTGCAGCGTTTGAAGGAATTCCCTATGGAACTATACCAGGCAGATTCCAGGTATATAATTACGTGTAAACTGTCCATCAGTTTATAGTTTATATGCCATCATAAATCATTAAATCAAATATAACCTTTTCAAAATGGCAATAGACGAAGTATTGATATCTTTTTGAAATTGGTCATTTCTAGATTTGAAACTTTAGAAAATGGTCATTTCTAGATTTGAAACTTTTGAAAATGGCAAGTTCTAGTTTTGACTTTTTTGAAAATGTGTATTTCTTGTTTTATTCTTTTTGAAAACGTGTATTTCTAGTTCTGACATTTTTGAAAACGTTCATCTGTTGCTTTGACCGTGTAGAAAAATGTTAATTTCTGGTTTTGTTCGTTTTGAAAATTTTGAACTTTAATTTGAATCTTTTGAAAATACTAATTTCTTGTCTTGACCTTTTTGAAACTTTTATTTACCAACTACGAATGTCTCAAAAATGTTAATTTATAGTTTTGACCATTTTGAAAATGATAATATTCTGTTTTGGACTTTTTGGAAAATGTTAGTTACTTAGTTTTGAATGTCTCAAAAATGTTGTTTTCTAGTTATGACTTTTTTGACCTTTTCAAAAATTTTCATGTCTAGGTTTGTCTTTTTAAAAATTAATTACCAGCCTTGAATGTTTTTGAAAATGTGTATGACTAGTTTTGACCGTTTAAAAAAGTTTACTAGTAAAATAAGAACTTTTTTAAATCTTTATTTCCATGCTTTCCTAATGTAGAATTTGCTAACAAAATCGTGTATAAAAATACATATGTAAAACTATTTCAATTGCATTGCTAATTACTTGTATAGCCGCCGAAAGCTGCTGCCACCTGGCGAGGGGTCCTCAATGCAACCAAACCTGGACCAGTCTGCCCACAATTTGATACCAATTCTGGCATTTACTATGACGAAACTGAGGATTGCCTCTTTGCAAACGTGTACGTGTCAAATAATGCGAACATCAATAATAATTATTCAAAAAGTTTTAAAAATCAAACACTCCCGCCCTTAACATTGGCCACTATGGTATGGATTCATGGGGGCGGCTTCCTGGCTTACTCTGGCAGTTTTTTTGGTCCAGAATACTTTATGCAAAGTATGGAAAACGACAAAAGTGGAATAATATTAATTACTTTTAACTATCGCCTGGGGGCGCTTGGCTTTTTAAATACTGCCGGCCTTGCCGGGTCAAACGAAACTAAGGCCGTTTATGGAAACATGGGCCTTAAAGACATAGTAGTGCTACTGGAGTGGGTTCAGCTTAACATTGCCGCCTTTGGCGGGGATCCAGAAAAAGTCACAATTTTTGGAGAGTCGGCAGGGGGCGCTGCTGCGCATGCGCTTCTAATTTCCCCGGCCGTTAAAAAGCGGCGCCTTTTTCAAAAAGTGATAGCACAGAGTGGTACGATGATGAGCCCTTGGGCATTCGATGAAAATCCGAAGGCAGCCGCGCTCAGATTCGCCTCTGAGTTAAATTGCACAGATAGTTCAAAATTTCTGGAGTGCTTTAGAAACAAATCGACCAGAGAAATTTTGGAAGCGCAACAGCTTTCAGTCGTAAATACAATAATAAATTACAAAAAAACATATTATTTTTTAAGTTTTCAAAATTAATTGCGTACTTACTAATTAATGTAATTTTCCCCGTTAGATTCAATCCTATACTTTCCACCTACCGTTTACTCCAACGCGTGATGCCAGCGCAAAGGACTATTCCGTTTTTCCAAAAATGCCACGAAAACCCATACTAGACCCACTTAACAGTAACCCAGATATTCCATTTATTATTGGATGGAATGTTGAGGAAGGGCGCTTGCTAGCTGGAGGTTAGTTACACAAATAATGTTTTTTTTTTAAATTTGCGTTGTTGTTTTCTAAATTTGTACTAATTTTTGAATTACCAGTTAAACTACTCTACTACACCGAGTTCCTTCAAGATTTAAACGGAAATTGGAACAATACCTTTCCGGAACTCTTTCAAATTGAGAACTACTTGTGCAACTGTGCTGCCAAATGTTTTCAGAATAACGAAAACGAAGGGAATTCTTCCAACAATAATAATTCTACAGAAATTGACAAGATCAAAGCAAGGATTTCTATGGAAATTGACCAATTTTACTTTAAAGGAAGTACAAACCTTTCTTGGTCTAATTTTGACGAATTCACAACCTTAGAGACGGACTTTGATTGGTTTTGGGGAATTAAGCAGAGCATCATGTTGCATTCAAGAAATAAGGGTCAAGTGTACCCTTACTTGTTCGAGTTTCGAGGAATAAATTCTTTAGTTGATCCCTACGATTTTCCAGTAGAATGTAAGTAGATAGTTGGCTTTTCTTTCTTCAAATATATTTTTGAAATTTCTTGTTAAAACAGTTAGTAATGATAATATTTTCTTCACTTTGACACAGCAACCAAACCGGGTCATGGCGATGAGCTTCAATACCTGTTTAAACCGGGAAGTCCGTTTCTCGGCGGTTGGTCAGATTTAGTTGCCAACTCAACTGATGAGGAATTTTCTAGACAGTTTTTAAAACTATGGATTTCTTTTGCACAGAATGGGTGAGATTTTTTCGGAATTTGAAGAAAGTATACCTAGACACGTTCGTTTCCCTTCAATAAATTAAAAGCGACGTTTTTTAACATTGTACTTTATTTTCTTTTGCTTAGAAATATTACTTTGGAAGCGTTAGGCTGGCACCCTGCAGTTTTACCACCTGAAGACGTAAACCCCCAGATAAGCTGGTATCATTTAAATTCTAAATGCGCCCCTGGCCCAGAAAGTCAAAATTTAATCACAAGATATGAATTTTGGCGAACACTGTTTAATGAGGCAAAACCAGAGACCAACCACGCTTTTCAAAATTATGTAAACTTCAAGTTACTGGTTTTGTGTTGCGTCTATATTTATTTTAAATCCATCATTTAGACATACTTTCTGTTAATTTACAATTATTTTTCTGAAGCAGCTGTTTCTATTGTAATGCGGAACTTAAGATGCAGCAAACGTAAGATTTTATTTTCTCAAAAATTAATAAATGCATGCATGCTCTGTGCTAAAATCGAACAGAAACGTGCTTTAGTCTAACAATAGAAATATTTTTAGTGAAAACCAAAATTCTATGTAGCCAGTCGCTGTTAGGGGTAGCCAATGCTTACGCTTGTAGTTCAATCTTCTTCTGACGAGTCTTCAGCTTTACAGCGGAACCGTGGACTAATAGAAAATAAAAATGAGTGTTAAAAATGCGTTTTAAAAAAACAAAATATGTTCTATTTAAAGTGTACAAGCATCGTAAAAATTCAAATAAAAATAAATACAAGCATCTTTTCTTACGGAGCTAAAAAGGGTCGTCTTTCTCTACGACATTTTGAATTTTCATTCCTGCAGGGACAACTGCTATAAATTTCATTCTTACTCGGTCCATGGCTTGGAATACAGGCGTGGTTATCTTTAGGTTTCTTAAAAAAAACAATAAAAAAGGCACACTGTAGTGAATATATGTATATTTACAGTGACGGAAAAAGCAAAAGGGCTAGTTTTAATTAATAAAATGCAACAACTGTGTATTAAATACAATTTTTAACGACGTATTTAACTTACTGTCTCACACTTGTATTCGGGACGTCGTTGGTAGGGCCTGTTAAAAGTCATCTTTTATTATTTAATTGTGTAATGCAATGGCGATTGGAGCTGTTTGCATTTTTTCCAAGATTGAGATACTTTAATATACGTACTTAGATAGCAATGTGTGGAGTTAAATATTTTAATTAAAGTTTATTACCTAATGAACTCTACACAGCACTCGCTCTCTGTGCACTGTCGGCACTGGAAAGCAAAATAATACCATTTTTCAACATACATAGGGAGAAGCACGGTTTCAAGAATGTCTGTAATTGCAGTAGTTGTAACACATTGGTTTTTAAATTTTACCGCCTATAATTATAAATTAAACAACTTCAACTTACACCTTTTGGAAGTGTCGGTTTGGTGGTCAAGGATGTGGGCGCCGCCGTTGTAAATGTCGTTCGTGCAGAAGTTAGCGTCGACGCAGTTGTGGGCGCCGTAGTTGTGGGCGCCGCAGTTGACGGCGCCGCAGTTGTTGGCGCCGCAGTTGTTGGCGCCGCAGTTGTTGGCGCCGCAGTTGTTGGCGCCGCAGTTGTTGGCGCCGCAGTTGTGGGCGCCGCAGTTGTGGGCGCCGCAGTTGTTATCGCCGCAGTTGTTGGCACTGCAGTTGGCGTCGCCGCAGTTTCTGTGGGCGCCACAGTTGTTGGCGCCGCAGTTCCTGCAGTTGTAACGATGGTACTGTCTTGGGCAAATATTACCAAACCGAAGTTTACAAGCACACACAGAATTAAAGTTGCCCGGCCCATTTTAAACTTTTTATCTTTTTCAAAATTTCAAATTCTTGTAAAACAAACACGACTGACCAACGTATTTTCGTGAAATATAATTACGTAAGTTTTTACCGGACAAATTAATATGAATGCTAATAAAAGAGTACTCTCTGTCGCCTAAAAGATGTTAGACCGTCAGATGCTTACGCTTGTATAACCAATAATTGAATAAGGTTTGATTATACAATGCCAGTATACAAGTAGTATTTATACTGTGTTTTAAGTTTGTATGTCGAGAAAATCTGGTTTTATTGGGGTCTGTTTGAACAAGTGTTGGAATGTTTTAAATCTACTTACGAATGGAATCTAGACATTTTAACCTTATTGTATTGGGTAATGTAGTAATTTGTAGGAAATGAAGTAGAGACTTGACTCACGATTGATTTATTAAAGATGTAATGCTCTAGTTAAGAAGTGTCAACTTTGGTAAAATATTGTTGGTCGTTCTGTGCATTAAATTATTCTGTCAAAATCCCGTTTATCCATTGACTCCAGATGCAATTGTGAAATCGGATGAGACAAAAACCAACGTGTAACACGTAGTATGATTTAAACTTTATATTTTACTGAGCAATACAAGTAGGACCAAATTACATAAATGACAAATGAATGATTGAAAAAATGAGCTGCCATCGATTCTTGTTCCACTGAGTGTTGAGAAAACGTGTCGATTTTCAAACATAATTAAATATGTATTTTAGTTTCAAAAGATACCGTAGTTTTCTGCTTCTTTAGACGTTGTGTGTGGACCAAATTTGGCCTGACAGCGAAATTGAGGCCTAAAGTAAAAACAACGTATTATTGTTTTTAAAACTATTTCTTGAAACTTGAAGATTGTGTGTACTAGTTATTTATAAAAAATATCAATAAAGTAATCGGGCGAACACATAATTTCTTACTCATCCGAAAATGGCTCTCGCGCTTTCCGGCGACATTCCGAATTTTTGTTTCTGCATGGGCAACTTCGATAAGCCCCATTCTTACCGGGTCCCTTGCTTTGAGTGCAAACGTGGTTGTTTCTGGGTTTCTTTAAAGAAGAAAGTAATGCATATATCCCCACAAATTAAACAGGAAACTATACATATAAGGTTTTACTAAAGTATTTTAAACAAGTTTTGGCTTACTGGCTCACACTTGTATGCTGAGCGGGGCTGATAGGGCCTATAAAGAATCCAAATAATTAGGCAAGGGATTTTTTATAAGTCAGTACCAATGTGTAAAAGATAATTCCATAAATTGTATAGGATTTTGTTAAAACTTTCAAAGTTTAAATTCTACGTATTACCTAATTAGTTCTAAACAGCATTCCTGGGGTCCGCAATCTCTGCACTAGAAAATAAGATAATACAAATCGTTTATGCTCAAAGTATATATAATTATATTTATTAACGATTATTTAATTAATTTAACTAATCCTACTAGATTTTTTTAGTCTAAAACGAAACAAACGACCATATATTATTAACAAGTACAGCTTACGCCTAGTGGAAGGGTCGATTTCGTCGTCAATGACGTAGGCGCGGCAGTTGTTGCCGCTGTGGAAGTTTTTGTGGACGCCGCGGTCGTTGTTGTTAGCGCAGCCGTGGTCTGTTGCGCCGTAGTTGTTGCTGTGGTAGAATCCTGCGCAAATATTGGACGACCATAGGTTAAAAGGACACACATAATAGCAATTGACCGGCCCATTTCAAAAACGTCTTGGCCTATTTCTAATAAAAAATAAACAGCACTACCCTCTATATGTAGTATTGTTTCTCAAAAGTTAGTACAAAGTTGATAATAGACAATCATACAATAGGGATGTAACGATCGGATCGATTAATTAAAAACGTTAGTTTTTGCTAAAAAAATAAAAAGTAAAAAGTTTAGACGTTAGCTATTACGTCAACAATAGTTGAATTAAATATAATGATATCCCTAATTAGTATTTATACCCATACTTTAGCGTAAATAAAGTGTCAATCTTTGCCTTTTATTTGAGCAAGTGTTAACAATGTTTTACGATAGCAATCCAGATATCTTTGCCCTACAATAGTGTACTACGCAGTTATTTTGTAGGAAGTGAAATAAAACAGTGCTTTGATTAATTGACTATGATTACTATAATGTGTACTTACGTGCGTATTTTTCAAATTTTTTTTTATTAAACTGTGAATGTTTAAAAGCTTTCTAACCATTATTTACAGAGTTTGCGTTTTGCCTAATCCATTCAACCCGGAAGGAATCATTACAAAATGTAACCCAACTAAATTATTATTAAATTTTAGTCACTTTTGTTATAGTAAGCTAAAAGCATGTTCATAAAACAATAACTTCCATCAAATCCTTTGATAGTCATATTATTTTATTAGTAGTTAACTAATTAACATGATGACCGATGTGTATGCATGATATACAACTATACGATTACCCGGTCGCCAAGATCGCGATGCTGATGCAATCGTCGACTCAACAGGTAAATTATGAAGCCTTGTGGAACACATTCCCCGTCAGTAGCGGCATTAGTTATTTTAATTAAAATTAATTAATTATTTAATTCAAACCAGGCAGTCAAGCTGGCTTTAAGTAGGAGTGATGTAGATATTCACTCTAATTGTAAGATCGGGATATTTTTGGACTTTTTAATCAGCTACACAAGCAGGTGAGGAAAGCACCTGTAAATAAATATTGCGGTGAAACTGAAGCACGAGTGCTACTTTTAAAAGCAGAAACAGACAGATCAGACCGTATTAGTAGTATTTATGCAATTATTCTAATTTATTATGTTTGTACAAGAAATAGTGGATGCGAATAATTTGTGTCTACTTCTATTTATTTTACTACAATATTCTTTACATATTTGTTCATTTCAAATTAAACGCCAATTTTATTTTGAATTCCAGTAAATTATTTTGCATTTTGTAAGGTTTAGTCTTTAAGACTTTTAGTTTTTCCCACCCTTCTTGCATTCGTACATCTTATTAATTTTCTGAATGTCGGATTTACTCAGCTGCTTCCTCTGGCCGATCTTGGCATCCTTCTTTTTAGGGACGATGGTGGGCTTGCTTCGGCTGACGGCATAATAGGTGGCCCCGCTGTGCATGACGCTGTCATAGTCATAAGAAATGTTGAAAGCTGTAATCACACTGGCATTGTACTTCTCAAAGTATTTCTTGTTTTCTGAAAAAAAACATAGCAATTATATTCAAGTATGTATGAAGGTATGTCAGTTATTTTGTTTTAACCTATTTGGAACTGGCAAACGGTAAAAACAGTGTTTTAGAAAAAGTGTTTATAGTACAAACTAACTTTTCAAAAAAGGTCAACAAACTCATAAGTTAGAATTTTCAAAAAGGTCAAAAAACTCATAAACTAACAATTTCAAAAAGCTCAAAAAACGAGCAAATTAACAATTTCAAAAAGCTCAAAAAATGTGTAAAATCAACATTTACAAAAAGGTCAAAATCTAGTAAATGAACATTTTCAAAAAGGTCACAAAACTATAGTAAATTAACATTTTCAAAAAGGTCAAAAAACTAGTCAATTAACAATTTCAAAAAGGTCAAAAACTAGTAAATCAACATTTTCAAAAAGGTCTAAAAACTAGTCAATTAACATTTTCAAAAAGGTCACAAAACTAGTCAATTAACAATCTCAAAAAGGTCAAAAACTAGTAAATCAACATTTTCAAAAAGGTCAAAAAACTAATAAATTAACAATTTCAAAAAGCTCAAAAAACTAGTAAATCAACATTTTCAGAAAGGTCAAAAAACTAGTAAATGAACAACTTCAAAAAGCTCAAAAAACGAGTAAATCAACATTTTCAAAAAGGTCAAAAAACTAGTCAATGAACAATTTCAAAAGTGTCAAACTAGATATTGGCGTTTTGACAAAGTTGAAGCAACTTTCTAATAAATAATATATTATTTATTCGTTAATTTTTTACCGCAGCGTTATCTAGTTAGTTAAGGTTTTTTATGACTTACTTTTGAGTTCTTTAACATTGTCGAAGTTGATGGTGACGAAGTCATCTCGATCCGTTCTGGCCTGTTCGTGGTAGAAGCCAATGGCGTGGATGAGCTGGTGAGCGGGGATGCCGACGGCGCTGAAGCATGAGTCCGCAAGGCTCAAGTTTTGGCGTCCCCCCTTCCGGCCAACGTAGGAAGTGCAACCCTTCGGGGGATTCAGAATGGCCACGTAATCCTTGTCGGACATCTTACGCCTCTGGAACTTGATGCACGTGTCCTTGGAAATCATTTTCATAGCGGACCACAGTGTGCTCAACTGCGTGTCATCTATAAAGAAAAATGGACAACACATTGAAACTATAGCTGAACCAAATATGGAACAGTCATATTTACAAAAAGTATAAATACCTCGCATATTTGGACATTTTTGAAAAAGTGTAAATATTATTTTTAAACATTTTTGAAAAAGTGTAAATACCGTTTTATACATTTTTGAAAAAAAGTAAATACCGTTTTTATACATTTTTGAAAAAGTGTAAATATTATTTTTATTTTTATTTATAAATACCACCACATTTTTGAAAAGCTGAGCAGACCTTTTTGATACATTCTTGAAAAAGTGTAAATGCCACTTTTACACATTTTGGAAAATAAAAAAATATCGACGGTTGTATAATTACTGTCTTCAAAGTACAAATACTGGTTTTACTATTTTTAAAAAGTGTAAATACCATTTTGATACGTTTTTGAAAAAGTGTCAATTCGATTTCTATTTGTTTTTGAAAAAGTGTCAATTCCATTTTTACACGTTTTTAAAAAAGTGTCAATTCGATTTCTATACGTTTTTGAAAAAGTGTCGATTCCACTTCTATACGTTTTTGAAAAAGTGTCTATTCCATTTATATATATTTTTGAAAAAGTGTAAATGCCAGTTTTACAAAACCGCAAATATAACTTTTTCACATTTTTCAAATAGACCATGAAAACATCAGTTTTACTTACTAAAGTCAGCAGCAACTTGGTATAGAACAGTATTATTTGGCCACCGCTTCTTCTTGTCGATAATACCAGACTGAAGGTTCTCAAGATCCTCTTCGTCCAGCTCAATATCCCCTTCAAAAAGATTTCCTTCCTCTTCTGGGCTCACAATAAATTCCTCTGTATCTTGATCATTTTCTAATTCGAAATCCAATGAGGCTGTTCACAAAAAAAACACAATAATCACAACAGCATTAGTAAACCCAGTAAAAATTGATAAAATCCTAACTTCGAATACATTTTTGATAAAAACTTACTTTCATGATCGTTGTAGGGTGTAGGATGGGGGAGTGATAAGCTCAAAAGAGCTGTGAGCACGACAGAAAATATAAAATACTTCATTTTACTTTTGTGAAATTACAAAGTATTTCCACAAAATACTTTGTGTAAGTTCAAAGTCGAGGAAAAATTTAAGAGTGCAAGGAGTTTGAATGAATTCCACCTTTTTATCATTTTTAATTTAATTAGCCGTCATTCTGTAGGCGGCTGTACGGCACGGGGCTCATCTCCACCGCATGGTTCAGTGAACGCAATTTGACAAATTAATTGGATAATTACCTCCGTAAACTTTTTTCCAGTAATTTTCTCATCGTAATATGCATAGAAAGATGGGTAAGCAATTTTCTAGGCAACAAATTGAGGGAAAATTTTGTGGTTTTGTATAATTTAATTTATTATTACGGCTTATTTTTAAAGGGGCAAAAAGTGTGGGAGATCCGGAATGAACACTTGCTTTACATCATAGAACCAATTACATATATATTAATTGGCAATGAAACTCAGTTTAGCCTCTAATTTAATTTAGTCATCTTTACTTAAATTTTAACAAAACTAAATTTCATTAAGCAGCCCATACCTATAGCTGCAATGGCAATGTTAAGCGCCGTGTATAAATGACGCCTAACCTATTCGCAACTGGGAAACCATGCAAAGAGTGCTTTACAAAAGTTAGAAATGAACCTTTCAAAGTGGTCAAAGCTAAAAATAACATTTCCGAAAGCAGTCTTAAATCCAGTTACTAAGACTTTCAAAAAGGTAGAAATAAGAAAATAACACTTTCAAAAAGATGTAAAACAAGAAATTAACGCTTTCAAAAATATGTAAAACAAGACATTAGCACTTTAAAAAAAATATAAAACAAGAAAATAACACTTTCAAAAAGATGCAAAGCAAGAAATTAACACTTTCAAAAAGATGTAAAACAAGAAATTAACGCTTTCAAAAAGATGCAAAGCAAGAAATTAGCACTTTTAAAAAGATGTCAAACAAAAAATTAACACTTTCAAAAATATGTAAAACAAGACATTAGCACTTTTAAAAAAATATAAAACAAGAAAATAACACTTTCAAAAAGATGCAAAACAAGAAATGAACACTTTCAAAAAGATGTAAAACAAGAAATTAACACTTTCAAAAAGATGCAAAACAAGAAACTAACACTTTGAAAAAAATGTACAACAAGATATTATATAGTACCTACCGTTTCGAAAAGGTTAAAACTTTCGAAAGCCCTGTTTATGAAAGCAATTTGCAAGTTAGTATTTGTAATCGTTTTTTAGCTTAAATTATTCATTCTTTAGTATTCATGTAATTATTAGGTAAAGAATAACATGAATAAGTAGGTATTTCTTTGCCGTCTTTCTGACGGTGAACTGTACCGCCTGATGCAATGAAAGTTCGTTTGAATTAATTATTAGAATTATTAGAATCTAAATCTAAACACATGCTTAATATAGAACAGTGCATTATTTATTATAAATTATATTATAATAAAAAAGTAAAATGATAATTCGTTATTACCTATGTGTTAAATAATAATTTAAATTATTAATAAAAATAATAATTAAAATTAAAAAAAGGCTCCTACAACCTACAGACCTACAATAAGCATTAGTTTAGTTAGTAATTAGTAAGCTGTAAGCTAAAGCTAAGTAGTGTTTCTTCTTAACTCTGGTTAGTCGTGTACTTTCCTTGGTGGCGCGGGAGCATTTGAGTGTTTGCAGACATAATTCTAAATAGCTAAGCTACTGAAAAAGCAAATTGGTAAATTAAGTGCTGAAAAAGGTACAAACAACCTTTTGCGTGTGGCATTTTCATAATTTCAGTGACTGTCTAATTCCAATACTACTTCTCAAAATGCGACGAAAGCTGGAGCCGGAGGTAAAAGCAATGATTTGCAAGCTCTTCCGAAATAAAATGGGCTACAGAAAGATTCAGAAGAAACTCTTGGAAGAAAATATAAAAGTTTCCCTGTCAGGAATTCAGAGAGTGTGTAAACGATTAGAAGCTCGATCATCCACTGCATCGGCTTCAACAATTCCACATCGACAACGACAACAGAAAAAATGCCCTGTCACAACAAAAATAATTCAGAAAGTGACCGATGTGACCTCGCAGGCCAATCCTACCCTCGACCGAATAGACCACGATGCTGATGATGACGTTGAACTACAAATTACTCAAACTGCGAAGAATCAACAACAAAATTGTCAGAATGTTGGATGTATAATTTGCACGAAGTTATTCCAAAAAAATCACGAATCTTGTGACAACCCAGTTAATTTAAAATTTGAAAATAATGTTGAATCATTTTGCCGTTTATTTTCTTTACCACCAAATTATTTCCATGCTGAATTGAAAGTGTCGAATGTTACTTTGGTTGAGCTGATTTGTAACAACTGTCGAGAGATGATTGAGTTAATTTCCAGTGTTTATAGTGAAATTGGGAAATTAAAAAAACGGTTAGTTCAGCTAAAGAAGTCTGTAGAGACGGATTTGAGCAGGGTGGCCATTGAAGATTTTAAGGATGAATTTAAAATTCGAGAAAAACTTCAGCAAAGTAAGTCAGCAGTCAAGTATCATTTAATTTATTGATACATTCAACATTTGCA
>JAQFZC010004533.1:0-15887 GCA_034695205.1 Dicyrtoma fusca | reverse complement strand
AAAATTTTTGAGTTCAAATCCTGAGTGGAGTTCGAGTTCCAAAACTTTTTGAGTGCGAAGTCTGAGGTGAGGGCGAGGGCCAAATCAATTTGAGCGCCAACCCTGAGTGGAGTGCGAGGGCCAATCATTTGGCCAGCTATGATGCAATTGTAATATGCATTTTGCAATTTTCAAATTTTGGTGGAACAAAAAAATCACGTTTGCAAATGCAAAGTACTAAACGCAAACCGCAAAGTCGCTGGTGGAATGGGCCCCTGGTCTGCTCAGTCTGCTGTAGTAGCCACATTCGGCTTTAGTGCCGGGGCTTGACGTCTGGCGTAAGAAAGAAATTTCACATACAAATTGAACCCATTTATTAGACAGGAAGACATTCGATTACAGCTTCAACAAAGAAGGAGTAACACGGAGAAGGAGATCTCACAATTTAGCTGGATTTGCATAAGGAAACTCAAACTTTGGGCTGTAAACTCGAGTTTGAGTGTTGACTTTTGGTACAGGAAGGAATGGGGCGAGGGAGGAAATGTTGTTCAAAACTTTAAGCACTCGTACTCGTGGTGCTGATCCATTGGGGCGGAGGATCGCATATCGCATCGCTCGTCGGTCCGACTACCGCCTAATACATAATCGCATTTAACGGAAAATCGTTGCTAAGCATAATCAGAAAAACATACATGACTAATTAGCTCCGTAATCTTCTCGCTAGTGCTGCCTACCTGCCATACATGGATGCTTTCACGGACGTGCATACCTATAATTAGAATATATTTCCAGTGTTTTATCTGAACTAAAATTAAGCGTGACATTGCATAATCTGGAATAAAATTGTTAATTACCTTCCTATAAGTTATTAATTTTTTTCGATACTAATAAGTTACCGTAAAGTGACATATTATTCCCCGAGGAATTATACTTCCTATAGTACTTTTGTATAATTTTTGACCCGGGAACTAAGCGGAATGGGGAATTATATAGGACTTTGGGGTAATTAATGATTAATGATCCTTATAATTTAAAGCTGGAATAGAGAATTCAGTTTTAGTTGTTCTAGAAGCCTGAGTGGACTAGTGAAACGGCTGCTGGCCACAGTAGCAGTCAATGCTAAAGCTAAAGCTACAAGTCCACGGAACGCCAAGTTTCCGAGCGATTAATGAAATTAGTCGCAGAGAAATTAACAAGACATGGAAATCACGTTTTTGTTTGTTAATTAAGTCAATATAAATTAAACTGACCAGAATGCCTTTGAGGATGCTTGGAAGAGAGCGTTGTCTAGTATTACTAGTTAATAACACTCAATTCCAGAGGTGTAAACTTACTGCACAAATAGGAGGGTGTATTAATAAAAATTGTAATAAAGTTAATAAGCTTGAGCTCAGTACACGGACGATGCGAGACCTAAACGTTTAGCCAAAGTATTAAAACCGTGATGAGGATGGCAAGGCAAAGGAAGATGCTTACTGTACCGCCGAGGAAGTAGCTGTGTTTTATACTGGTTAGTGTAGTAGTTTACACATGTATTCAGAGGTTCACTTAAGGGGGCCGTCCTTAAATGTTAAATAACGTTTCAAAGTGACGGAGGGGGGGGGGTCCAAAATTTACTTTTTTGCATGTTAAAGCCCTATGGTGACGGCAGGGGGGGTGCTTTTTTTTGCAAAAACCGAAACGTTATTTAAGGACGGCCCCTAATCTCGGGCCAAGACACAATTATGTCACTGTATTTAGAAAATATTAGAAATTCTTCGAGGGCTCTCTTGCTGGGATTTTGAAAAGGACACGTGTCTGGACGTCTGCCTCTCTCACTTATAGTTGTGGCCCAGGAAGGACGACTTGTTGGACGTGCGATAGGGAATTCCGGCGGAAGACGCTGCAGGCGGCTGGTCTGCATAAACGGAGTTGAATATTTGAAAAGGTCGGAGATTACTCTGCTAAAGAAGGCGTCTAGTTAGAAAAGCAACGGGAGTGAGTCCTTGAGTCTACTTAAGCCCTTCACACTAGCCGCCACACTAACATACATACAATGAGTGAGTAGTGCGGAATTATTCGGGAGTCTCATGAGACGAGGAGAGTAGTTGATGTGGTTCTTGTGGGCTGTGTTGGGGATGAGGTGCCTTGGGTGGTGGTAGTAGCGTCTCTGTGTTGGTGGTGAGGTGTGTGGGACAGGGCGGGACTACCGGTGGGAGTTGCGGTAGGCGGGGTTGTGGTCGTCTGGGCCGTCCGGAGGTGCGGCGGTGTTGTTGCAGTTGTTGGGAGCTGGTGGTCGTGCTTGGAGGAGCAGGGCTGGACGTCGTCGATGGGCCAGAGGGTGGTGGTGAGCGGGGGTTCTTGGCCTCCCGGGGGTCCGTGCAGGAACTTGGCCCTCTTCGAACTTCGCTCCTGCTGCGCCGCGCGCTCCGTGAGCGTCAACTGGTCAGTGTCCTCTCGCTTGGGGAAGTGCGAACCATCTCGTAGACGCCGTAGGCCGTGAGTCCTAGCGCCACCGCGCCCGAGAAAAACCCGAAGATCTGTAACAGTCAACAAGACACCATCAGCCCCAAACCCTTCCACCCTTCCGCCTTCCACACAAGTCTCTAATACCTTAATATACTACGGAAAAGAAATGAGCCCAAAATAATAAGCCCTCTATTTTCTTCTACGGCAAATTAGGCAAACCGGATGGAAAGAGAGATTTTGAATCTTATGGAGGCGTCTTTGACTTGTAACTAGTAAGTGTTACTGGTTTACACAACACTTGATTTTTCAACTTTTCTATAATCTGAACTCGGCTGCTACTGGTGAAAAGACTGTAAAGTAGCTATTTTTAAATGCAATGCTTCATTACCAACCATCTCCAGTCTTAATGGTTATTCATATACTGCACTAATGATTCTTTCGTATTCGTATATCAAGTAGGCTAGTAACACAAGGTAATTTTAAAATAACATTCCGTTAGTTGCAAGTAAGAGCTAGTTAAATGGGTCATAAGCCACTACCAATTGCTACTATTGAATTCCCTTTCACATAAATATGTGCACACATACATGGGTACTTAAACTTACCTAATATTATACTTTTATAGCTTATAGTGACCTTACTCAAGTACATTTTAAAACTACCGCCAACTCATACCCAAGTTTACCAATCACGTTTAAAGACTCAAATGAACTCGGTGTTTTAGCTCGGTCGGATCGTTTTAGCTTTAGCTTAAAACTCGCATGCCAGGATTTCAAGGCAAATTCTGCAACATGATTTTGTGATCCATGCCGTAATCCAAGGAAGAAATTCCCACAAAAACGATGGTAAAACTCAAGTGAAAAGAACCCATAAAGAATATCCCTGTAAAACCCACTATGGATTTTCCCATGTTAAGCAGTCATAGTCTTTTGTAATTAATCTTAATTACAATGCTCTCGTATTTACACAATTAGTACAATTGCTTTGCATATCTAAAGCTAGTGCAGTTCACACATTAGTTCATTACTTATTATTTAGCCTTTGTAATCCCATAGTCACTGCGGCCGAATCAGCATGTGAACGTTAATGAAATCACTGACTACGAGCAACGAAAGGGTGTATTTTACAACCAAAACGACTTTTTAAGTTCAAAATTTCCATCTTTTTACCAACAATTGTCCATGCATGACGAACATTACATAATTTATATTATGCAGAAATATATAGTTGAAACTCTCATTCATTTACCTTTACTTTGTTTCTGTCTGAGAACGTAGCAATTAATTAAACATTTAATTACCCCAAATAAATTGAATGTTAAAGTAGTATGCATTTTGATTTTTATTGACTTCTTGCCTTACTTTATCACTAGCAGCGTTGTGGGTTACTGGTTGCCTAGAAAGTAGTGCACAGATATTTTCAACAACAAAAAACAAACACGTAAAGAGTTTCTAGCTATTGTCAAAAATGGGTTTAATAATTTACGGTCACAAAGTAACCCGGGAAATACTGCAAGTTGTTCTAACAGTAATTGTGATTTTACTGTCTCCTATAACATTGCCTTCTATACCCCTCTTTTATTTGTATCGCTACATAATTCAAATTGGGGCCAAACTATTTAGACCTGACCTGGGCAAAATTCTAACGGGCCTAAGTGCAGTGCTAGCTTTGGACCGCGTGGCTCAAAGACCTAAAATGAATCTTGTAGTTTGCTGCGTGTTTAGCTCGAAATTAAACCTTCAAGTGGTCAAATCAACCGTTCAACAAAGGGTCATAAACAAGTGTAAACACAATTCCGTTGATTTGGTGTATCCTGAACTAAGGCAGTACTGGACCTCATTTTGCAACCATTTATTCTGGAAGTGGGACAGCCACTTTGATTTAGACAAACACATACGGCTGTACGACTTAGATGGTAAAATGACCCTGCCCAGTCCCTGCGATGAAAACGACATCTGCAAAGTAATGGAAGAACTACTTGTCCGGCCATGGAAAGAACATCAGAGCCCGTGGGAGGTCCTCATAGTAGAAAATTACGTCCCAATCAAGTATACGGATGCCAAAGGTCAAAGTGAAGGTCAGGAAGGAGTCAAACATGGCCAGGGTCAAAGTGTCATTATTTTATCATGGAGCCACGCCCTTGCCGATGGATACAGTTTTCTTAACCTCACGATCAAAGATTTGGCCAATGCTACGCCGGATTCTGTGGCGCAACCAAATTTTCGAAAATTGACTCCTTGTCAGAAATTGTTGTCAGTGTTGACCCTGCCATTTAGACTGCCTTACGATGCAGCTGGGAATATTGTTGATGCGTGGGATGGTCGGAATACGTGGCATCATATGTCCAAGAAGTTGTCTCGGCAGTACTATTTAAGCCTCTCCAGGCCAATTTCGGTTAATTTTATTAAGGAGATAAAGAAGCGACATGGCGTTAGTTACATTTCGGTTTTATTTGCTGGCCTATCGGGTGGAATTAGACGAATTATGGAGGAAGTGGGTCAAGACATCCCCAAGTACTTTTCTGTCGCTGTGCCTCTACCAATGGGCGTTCACCCTGGGGGCATTATTAATCATATGTAAGAGTTTTTTGCTTTCATTCCTTACTAGTTCTAAGATTTAGGATAAAAATATAAATTATTACTATTTTTAAAAAACTTATTTTCAGGACTGTCGCCTGTATAAAACTGCCTATCCGTCGAATGCAGGACCAAAGCCCAAAGGCTCACCTTAGAAAGATATTTGACAGAATGAACCACTCCCACTATTACACGGGTCACCTCGTCAACTATTTAACCTTTAAAGTTTTTGGTGCATATCCTAATTGTCTTAAAAGATGCGTTTACAATAGGCACAAACATACAATGATCGTTTCAAATTTCCCGGGACCCGAAGAACCAATAGAAATTTTTGAAAGTACCGTCATCGAACTTTTTTGTGGAAGCGGACTGGGCGCTGGAAAAATGGGTCAGTATTCGTTTTTTTTTAATTTGAAAATACTGTGGCAAATTTCAAAATTATTTTTTACTTATCAAAATCAAATG
The DNA here is from genome assembly GCA_034695205.1 of Dicyrtoma fusca. Classification (NCBI taxonomy): domain Eukaryota; kingdom Metazoa; phylum Arthropoda; class Collembola; order Symphypleona; family Dicyrtomidae; genus Dicyrtoma; species Dicyrtoma fusca. The sequence goes on along the minus strand of JAQFZC010004533.1, from coordinate 10,419 downwards.
ATTATTATTATTTGAAATAGGCGCCACGACCCCGATCTTGACACTGTGCGGTAAGCAACGGTTCCTAACGACGATTGATCGAACTATTTTCCCATCTGAGAAACTGTTTGCTAAACTTGGAGTGTACATTGAAGAAGAATTAAAGGAATTGCACGAAACTGACTTGTCAGGAGATTAAAACAGAATTTCTTCATATTTCTTTTTATATATATTTTATAATCTTACATACATACTACAATAGCCTTTAATTTTAGCGTTTCAAAAAAGTTAACACACTTCGGTTCATGTACACTTAGACAGCGATGTCTAAGTTAGTCAAAATTAATTTTGATTTAATTATATTATTTTTTTACATGCATATTAATCCGATAGTAAAGTACTTTGAATAAAATTCTGAATTTTATTTTGTAGTGACAAATTAAATTACTTAATAAAATATTTAAGAACATTCCCTGGTTGTTTCTTCCATCTTCTTTGGCAACTCACAGGAAAAACGAAGATATTTGCTACCAACCTCATTAATTTCCCATGTGACACATTGCACTCAACTAATTCACCCAAGAATTTGCCTTTTTCATACCCTCCAATTCGTTGAGGCTCAATTCGTCAACAATATTTAAAAATTTTGCAATCCATTCTTTACATGCTCGTCCAGAACAACGAGTTAATGTTGTTCATTAGAATCCCAGAATTCATCTGTTTCTTTACTGCAGTATATATTATCGCTCTCATGGACTATATTTGCCTTAAAGATATCGTTAAAAATGATGCTTTGAGTATTGGGGAAAATATTTTTAATTAAAAAAAATGCTTAAACGTTTTTAAAAGATCAAGCTTGTCCGCAAAAAAGATGAAGTATCTGTGTTAATATTTACAGGAATTCAAAGCTTACTATGCTTTTATTCGCAAAATACCTTAGTCGGAAAAAAGTTGGTGTGGTACAGTGCTATCGATAGTAAGTGGAAGTGCATGATGCAGTATGATGCTGTATTTGAACGACTTGAGCTACTAAAAAAGCATAAAATAAGTACGTATAATTAATTATATTATGCAAGACATACAGAGCATTGCCTCCCAAGAATCCCTTGCACCCAAAACAACGCCCTTTTTTTGTTAAAAATGGGTTACGTAAATATTTTAATTACAGCATTACGGTTTACTACTACACATTTAGAACAATGTAACATCCTGTATACGGATTTCGCTTGAGTTTTTTCGATTACAAAAATGAGAAAAATCCATGAACGCGACCGGCCAAAGAGCTGCTTGATAATTTGGTCGATTGGTTCTTTCGGCACTATTTCTGGCAGCTTGTTCACCATCGAACAGAGTTTATAAAATGCTTCTTTCTCATATTTAAGGAAGGCATCCGGAAGGCGCAATTCTTCGTAGATGTTTTTCACTATCGCAACCTTTGCGGGGTCATTTTGACCGAAGTTGTCCTTAACAAATTCACTATTTGGAGTAAATATTATAAAATTTGAATCTTTTCCCTTCAAATATTAAAATTTCGTTCACAATTTACCACGCGAATTGCCAGAGTTATTGGGAAGCAGAAGGTATAATACCCATTTTTGAACATCATCATTCGACTGATCATGTCAATAGTAAAACCATGAAATAGACAAGCAAGTTTTAAAAACCACTAATAAATGTAATTTAAACTAAATATTTGATTAAGTGTTTGCATAGCTGCTATACTGCTTGGTTCTGGAAATCATTAAATCAATATTCTGACCATAAAATGATTTTAAGCAGATCTCGTGTGCCAGCTCGCAGGCATCCCCGTATAGCGGATAAAATCCTTTCATGTATTTTTTGAAAAGAATGTAAATCAAATTTTCAATTATAAACCCATCGCCGATTGCTGCAGATTGTAAATTCTCAACCAATACCAATATGGCCGACCGCGACGAGTTTTTGAATACATAGTCCATCATGTCATCCACGATTGATTGTGGCAAAGCCTTGAATCTTTGACAATGAAAAAAGATACATTTAACTGGTAAACTGCCACAACGTTTTCTACGTAAATTATGTAGAATTTTCCTTACAAATTCGACCGTCCAAGCAATTCGATTAAGATTGGGCAAATCCGCCCCAGTCTTAGCTTGCATTTGCTTTGCCATTTGAATAAAAAGTGTAGGTCTGCAAATATGCGAGAAAATATTCAAAAATTACCATAGTGTTATTTTAATAAAATTCTTCAGTGATACCTGATTATCTTCCGTGTGGCAGGTTATACTCGACTGCCTTGGTTACCCAAGCGTTTGTCTCAGTCATTTGTTCGAATCCCTCAAGATTTCTAATATCCGCGACCACATTCGGAAATTCAGTAACAAATTCCTTTAAATTTTGATCGCTTAAAAGTGTTTTCGTTCACGATCCGAAACTGCACAAAATCACCATATAGGTTCGATTTTGTTCGTTTAATAAGCTCGGAGTTTCAGTAGCAATTAAAATTATTATTAAGTTTTAAGTTGAGTTTTTTGTGTGGTTACTCTGAATGGCGGATGCTTTACTGCAAAATCTACAGGCGTTCCAATACATTGAAAACGTATTAAGGGCAGTCGGCTGAAATCGAATAATATTTTGTACTGAAAACATTTTAAAATTGTGGATTTCTTTCTGAAAAACTGTGTTTTGTCGGTAAAATTTTGCTTGGTGCTGATTGTAAGGTAATTTAACGGACAAATGGTGCCTGGCTTTGCTTAAATAGTAAAGAAAAGCTCATCTGAAGGTGTAACCTTTCGTCTCTGTATGTTTACACTACTGCCTATATCAGTATAGAGTTCAGTGTGTATGTACCCTTAATGAATAGGTTTTGCCAGTATAATAAAATAAATCATAAATAAAAATGAAGTAAGCTTTCAATTGCAATCAGATTGTACAATAGGCTGTCTGGTTCTTGAGGATTGTGAAACGTGGACGATGTTCTTTAAATAAATGTTTTGTCATGAAAACTGAGAATGAGCCGCAGTTCAAGACTGCTACTGTTTATTAGATTACAGCTTTATTTGTATTGTGTATACTGTTTCGAACACGCTACTGCTACTATTATAAAAATGTACAAAAATATTAAATATAATTCTTTATACAGTGGAAATAATTTACTATTTTATTACGTACAAAAGTGCACTAAGCATTGCAAAAACTTCCGTCTGCTGTCAACCTTAGAATCCATGGCATAAATTCTGTTAAAAAGATATTGTAAAGATATAGTTAGGCATGTACATTCATATTTGTGCTCCTTTTCAAAATTAGATTATTCAATGGCCGTTAAGCCTAATGCGTTAGTACTCTATTTCTTGCTAACCTGTCACTCGTGAGTAGACGCCCGGTTTGTCTGGGCGAGCACAGCCGTGGCCCCAGGAAACAACTCCAACTTGTGTGTATTTTTGTTCTTCGTCATTTCCATGAATTAAAGGACCACCCGAGTCGCCCTTTTCAGGAACAAAAGTAAATTAAAATTATGAAAGCAGTCTTTAAATTTTACTTAAAATAATAATTTTACGTTTGCTGACACTTTAAGACAAACTTACTTGACACGCATCCTTCCCAGGCGCGGCCGCACACATCATTCGCTGAGTAATACTTCCGGGGTAAGACTTGATACATTTAAATTCAGGCAAAACCGTCACGTTTGCCTTCTTTAAAAATGGCGACAAATGTCCCGCTAAAGTTTTCAAATAAAAGTACCTTTAAAATTGATTTGGAGATTTTAAAAACTTTGGAATTTAGGGCTATTTTGGTACAAGAAGATACCTTCACTAGTAACCCCCCAGCCAGTGACGGTAACAACTTCGCCCGCGTAAGATTCCCTCAGTTTCTCCGTGTTGGGGAGACAGACGGGCACAACTGTCCCGGCTTCAATCTCAGCGTCCAGATTCCCTTGTAGTTTTATTAAGGCTGCGTCGTAGTCCAATCGGCTGGAGTAACTTTTGTGCGGGATAATCAATTCTATTGCCCGCCTCACTATTGGTCGCTTTGTTTCCGTTCCTGATTGGGTGTTGTGCTCGTTAAGAATTATTTCAAGATTAAACGGGGTCCGCCTAACAGTTTTGAAGATAAATATTATCAATATGCCAACATGTCATATAAGGGATTATAATAGCAATGGCTACACGACACGTTCATATTTTAGTTAATTAACAATTTACCCAGAGACACAGTGAGCAGCCGTTAGTATATATTTACTGTTTATCAACGAGCCCCCACAAAACGGCGTGCTGCCGCCCTTCCTCACAAGTCCCGCCATCCAAGGAAACTCATTCACAAGGGTTTCTAGCCCGTCCACTACTTTAGTGTCCAGGGGTGCCTGACCACAAACTAGTAGAAAATAATTGGACAGTTAAAATATACTACTATTAGGTAATTACTAATCTTTGGTTGATTGGCCACTGTTTTAAAAATAATAATTCTTACTGCAATTTGTGGGCGGGGCCATTACAACGGGGGTATTGGGCTCGTTAGTATCACCTGAAAATGAAAGCATTCTATTTAAGGTGTCCACATTCAAATGTTTTTAGCGATGTATTTTAATAAAACATGCTAATGTTTACCATCACCTCCATTGCTATCGTCGCAGACGATTCTGCATCGAAACCCTAATGAATTAAATAGTCCATTTGTTCTGTACGTCACTTCAGCAGCTTCGTCGTCAAATTCTAAATTCTTCGGCCCTTTGCCGCCACAGTATCTACAGATTTTAAATTAAACAGAAACACTTGAGTTAGGTTGAACATTAGCAGTCTTTTTATAATATAATTTAATTGTTTGTGTCCATGTTTTGCACTTTGCACCTTCTTTTCTTTCCCGTGGACGAGCGCACTTCCAAGTAGTCTAAGCACAGCAAATCATTCAAACGGAAATTCGGACAGGAGATGGCCAGTCTGCATCCTTGAAACTGTAGGAATTGACAAGATTTTAGGGGCTTTAATAAAAATGTCTTCTAAACAACTGGATATTTTCATAATGTACGATTGCATTAGTAATTGTGATTTGGAATTATTCTTTGTGTGTTTCTACCAAGAACCTCCAATTGCACTGCATACTGCCCGTCCGTGAAACTCCATTTCCGTCCCGCTGTAGATTAGAACTGTGGCTAAAATTCGGACTCTCAATATACGCAGATTCATTGGCTTTAAACTCTTTTGTGCCGCCGCAGGGAATTACTTGAGTTTGTACTGCTTCTGAATCGTCCTTCTGTCAAAAACAAACAAAGAAACAATTTATACACTAACATAAACATAGGCTTTTCCGATATAGAGATACTGCACACTGCAGAGGTGATGGCAGGTTTTAAATGCCCTGCCAAATAAGAATTTAAAATGGGAGCATTGCCAGAATTTTGGAAATTTATTTTGGACAGTAAATATTTAGTATTTCCTATATTTATACCATTGTAAATACTCCCTTCGTCCCCTGTAGGTAAGGGAAAACTGAGAATTCAATGGGAGTTTTGGGAATTCCCTATTTTATGCATAAAATATTCTAAATTGGGAATTTAGTTGACGCAATCATTTCCGACATTTAAATATTCAGAATACATAATTATGACAAACTATATCGTCAGTTTCGCATCGTTAGCACAAAATTATTGAAAAACCCGATAAAACAGTATCTTGAAATGCCTTTATCACGAAACGTTTTAATTCCCAAAATCCCCATCAAATGCTCTACATATTCCCAGGGGCTAATAAAAATCGAAGAAAGGAGCCTTGGAAAGCTTAGGACAAACGGGGTATTTATTAGGCATCCGCCTGGCTTCAAAAACCCAAAACGGGAATCGAAATCTATCCATGCCTGACCTAGCAGCTAGTATTGAAATAATGCTTATTTTAGAACAAAGTCTTGCATATTTTATTAACAATTACCTGTGGAACATCGTCCCTGAATTGAATAGTGGCCGCTTTAGCCCAATCTCCAGTTTTCCCAGTCGCCTTGCACTCACACTGGCCCACACACACAAATACGCACAATGCAATTGCAAGGTAATACGCACTGTAGGCACAACCGTAAGAAGCACTACAGCCAGCTTTAGTTTGATTAAAAAATGTTTCGTTTGTATTGAAAATTGCTTTGGTTTTTCTGCTTTTGTCTACGAAGTATGGTGATTTTTGATTATTAGTTTTAGTTAATGCCATGTTTGGCTGAGAGTAAATAGTGTGTTGTGAGTGGGTATTTCGTACTGGTTTGTGTTATTATGATGATTTGACTAGTTGAGCGTGTGCCTGGCTTGGCTGAGAGACTCAGGTGAAGTGAAGTGAGTCAAGTTCTTTGAATGCCGTTGCTTTACGTTCTTGGCTTTGGCTGAGACTTGACTTACTTTCCTAATTGCCTCACTTCTTCACTAAACCGTCATCTCGTCACTCAAGCCTTCCACGACCACTACTGTAACAATACGGCCCCAACAAATCTCTAATACCAACAATGCAGCAGATAACATCAACATCAAAACCAAAAAGGGATGAAAAAAAACTCTAATCATCTCATCTTCCTCGAATTCCCAGGATTCATTCGCAAGTTGGCAAAGTGCAAAGGGGGCCATGTGCGATGCAGTTGGGATGCAGATAGGAGGATCTGCAGATGAAGTTTCAGTGGAAATCGAGTATGTCATCGTCGTTGAGTGGCTGCAGTGCGCTTTTGTTATTGCTCATTGTTTTCAACGGCGTTCTCGACTCCGTTCTTCGTGCAGTCGTGGCTCTCTTGCTGCAATGCTGAGGCAAGTAAATAGAAACGTTAATTTGATTTCCCCTTTTGAATCTGAATGGAAACTATTCCTGTCCTGCATGTTCCCAAGACTCAATAGACAACAATTGTCAATAATGAGACGGACTGGGGAATAAAGGTTGATCCTTTATGAGATCACAATCATGATCTTCAGATGAGATAAGTGGGGAAATGACAGTAGCCACGGGGCAAAGAGGAGCCAGGCTGCATTTCAAATTATAATTTCCAATTTAATTCTTCTGGCATTTAGAAGCAGCGCATAAACTACATTACGTGGGGCTATCAAGGCGCAAGTGGTGATGAACGAAGCAGTAGAAATCGTGCAAACGGGATATTTAACTTTCCAAAAATGGCAAACCATAATGTTTGTAATCTCAAAAAAGTACTACGTAAATAATTTATTAAATCTACAAAGAAGTTCACACCATGATAAGTGGCGTCTCAAAAAGATCAAAATATGGTATTTAACGTCCAAGAAAGTATAAACAACATATTTTCTACGCTAAAAAGTGCAAAACTCTAGGTGGTAACTGTACTGTCAATACTGTCCAAACTGATGTTTGTGCTGGCAAAAAATAGGAAAAAGAGATATCTGAGGCTTTGAAAGAATACAAAACGCCTACGTTTGCTCTTCAAAAGTTCTAAACGCGACATCTGAGCTTTTAAAAAGCTACAAAATACGACTTTTGCTCGTTTAAAAGGATTAATTACAAAACGCGATATCTTCAATTTTAAAAGGTGCGAAATGGTACATGTTTGTGAACCTTCAAAAAGTAAAAAACTCCAAAACTGAGTCTTTTAAAAACTGAAAGCTTTCAAATCATACCAAAACAATAACTACGTATTTAAAAAGTTCAATAGTTCTATGCGCACTGCTTGCACTTTCTTAAACGGCAAAACTATACCTGCGTCTTTTAAAAGATATATATATATGTACAGCACTATATACACGCCTTTTTTAAAATGTAAAAACCGATATTTGGAGCTGTACAAAGTTCAAAAATCCGACGTTTCCTAAAACCAAACTGTGATTTCCGCGCATTTAAAAAGTTTAAAATATCGTGAGAGCAACTATGAGCTCATAGCTAAAACTTGTATAAAATCCTTTGCTTTGAAGTAATAATTGTGAGTCCCCCAACTGACTTGACATCTTAGAAGGCTGCTGAGAGTACATTTCTGTAATATTGAGATTAAAATGCAGGCGATATTGATAGAAGAGCGGAAATGTCTGGGAGTGAATGCGTGACTGGGTCTGTCAAGTGTGAAGTTGGCAACTTAAATTCAGCACCTACTGTCTTACTTACTCACGCCACCTCCATGCACTCCAAGGAAAAAATATTTCATTCAGAGTTAGTTTAGCAGCTGAATGGCAAGCAGAGATTTAAGATTCACATTTTTTTAATATTTCGCTCTTTACACTCCACTAACAATTAATCGTCAGCGTCAGCAATAAATCATAACGGTTCCTCAACAATACGTTTCTAGTGCAGGCAGATACACGGACCTTTTCCCCATGGACAATTGAGGGTGGTCGTCATAATTATTCCTGCAGGCCTCACATGCATCCTTCGGTCTCCTTTTATTTTTATCCTTAAGCAATGTACGTGCATGTAGGCATTCAACTTACTACCCGTCAGTGAGTATATACATAAATGTACGTGCATACCTACATAGGATCACGCTATGGATCTTTCACAATAAGAATACGGATTTTTTTTAAATTCACGGCAGACATGGCAATGAAATCAATTTAGCACTGAAACTGCAATATTGCGAATATTACAGTTAAGTTTACTTTATTTTGTTCTAGCAAGGTTTAACAACTTTAGGCAACACGCCGTAACATTTAACAGGACCGAAACCGAAAAATGATTTTTTCTGAAATATTAAAATTATTTTAGACAACGTTGTTTCTATTAGTAATAAAACTTTAAATTAGGGCATTGCAGGTAAGTACAACAATAATAATAGTATTTTAACAACTTCCAGAAATAATATAATAAAATTTATTATGGCTTGCACATTCTAAGCTCTTCTAGTCCGTCCTGTCCGTCAGTCTGCCAAAAATGCACTAAGATTCTGACCTGACAATGTGATGTGAGAAAGATGATGTATAATGTGTGTTAGAAGAGAAGACTGAAGACGAAGACTGAATTACTGAGCTGTTAAAAAATGACGTTTACGCAAAACATAAAAATAGTTTCGCAATTAATTATTATTCATGATATAATACTTATATTTAATTTAAGCAGTATTTTCGGACTTGCAACTCCAGAAACACTAACAAACGGAACTAAAAATGGACTCCAAACTTCCACATCTACAAGAGAAATGGATCAAATAACAATACATTCAATTTCAAATGTATTTCAAAAATCAAGGACGGCATTCATTGACCCAGCTCCAGACTGTCTTCGAAGACTTGAAAATAATAGTGTGATAAGTTTACAAATAATAATAATAAATTACTAAGTTATTATATTACACCGTACAATTTAACGTAATTTTAATTAATTAAATATTAGGCACTTACTAATATTTTAACTAAACATTGATTAAGGGGCCGGTAGCGCCGAGGTACTGAGCTGTTTCACAATGGACTGTGAAGGGGACCCAACCCCTATCGCCGAAAGCCGCCTCTCTATCCCAAGCAAAAATTCAAATCAAACGAATTGCAAAACTAAACTGAAACTAGTTGAGTGCGAAGGGCCTACGTTTCTCTGTTTCGTCTTTTGGGGGAACGATTATGACTACAAAAACAAATCTAAAACTAGATCCACCGAAATTGAGATCCGTCAGTACAAGTTTCATAAAAAGGGATGCATTAGCTTCACCGACGTAACTCAATATTTAAAAAATTACATTATTAACTTGTTTCACATATTAGTTTTAGTGACAAATGCGCTAGATATTTTTTTCTTTTGAAAATACAATAATTTGAACATTATGTTGTGTAGATGTGCAGAAGTTTCAACAGTGACTTCGATGTACCTAAGCCCACAAAGTTGGATTTAAGCGCTGAAGTAAGTCAAACTTGGTGTTTTAATCAAGTTGGGTACATTTACGAGAATCGAACGACATCAGCAAAATCACCTAACAGTAAGAGTCAAAGCCGGTACTGGTCTGGCAAATTCTGTTACTGCAATCAACACTTTTGTAATCTGAATGACCCTAGTAGGTCAGGTCAAGATCAAAGCGGATATTTAAACTCGGGGTTCAGAATTCACGAAAACCCGAATTTCGTTCTTATTTTTGTTGCAAGCTTTGCATTTGTAAATTGTTTTTATACAAAACTAAATACTAGGCTAATTTATAATAGTAGGTAATAACAACTTATACATAGTCCAGAGGCGGAACGGAAACCAAATATATGTCGGTACGTATTATGGCACAACGCAATAACTGCATATTTACAATTAATTTGTTACTTAATATTAAATATTGTATAACACACTTAAAAAATGAAACAGAAAAAAGTTAACAAGCATTATTGATCAAATAGAACAATAAAATAATAGTATACTAAATTACATTGTAGTCTAAATTCTGCTTTTTTCGTACAAGATGTTAATAATATTAGCGATTTAGTTTTGATCATTATTGAAATCTCTAGAGAAAGACGAACTTTATTAACAAAACAAAGCCATCACTGTCCTCCAACGAGGATAGCCCAAAGGACTCAGTATA
>JAQFZC010004532.1:0-15888 GCA_034695205.1 Dicyrtoma fusca | reverse complement strand
AGGGAACAGCAGCCACACTTCGATGATGCAAATTGTGGCTTGTAACGGTAAATTGGGCATGCGTATTGTTTAAAATTAAAAATGCTTGCCGCTTTTTTATTAAAAACGAATAAAATTTAGAAATTATCATATGTTAGATTGTTTTTTAATGCTCGTTTTTTTGACGATTTAAGTTTTGAACCTTATTGGAGCCAGAAGATGGTATTTAAGTTTTTCCAACGCTGTTTTTTTACCCGGTGTTTTTTTTACCCGGGCCTCCCTTATACTTAATTACTCGCGGACTCGCGGGCGGATACTCAAGCCACGAAAACGACCAATATGTGAAGAAAGACAATGGGATAAATATGTACTACTACTGTCAGCGCGAGTAAAAAAAAAGGTTGGCGAGGCGGCCGAAAGCCAACACGAACCATCAGAAAGTGCCTTCTGCCTTCTTTTTATCCTTGCTAGCACCTTTGATTTGTGCAGTGCAGTTAGTGTACTATGGTGGTTCCAATGGTTCCAATGCAATCCTTCGATCCTTGCTCCACTTTACAACGCGTTCTTAAGAATTTCGCGTCATAACGATTTTCAAATGTTTAAGCTCTCAATGTCATACCTGGGCGAACTCATGAGGGATGAGTGCTGAACTCGCACTCGCCCTCGCACTATTTGGCGTGAGTGCGAGCGATGAGTGCGAGTACATTTATTTATTTGGTACTCGCGCTCAGTGAGTTCGAGACCATGTGTAAGAATAGTGCACTCACGAGCGTGAGTAAGAGTGCAATTTTGCTGCACTCATTGAACTCATTTATAGAATTTAAATTAAGTGGCGCGTACTATAAATTTCAAACAAAATTAACTTTTTAGAATCCACGCGTTGTTGCTGTTAAAATGGAGCAGTCATATGGACTTTTTTAAAACACTGAGCGATTTTGTAAAACATGCAGAGAATTTTTAAATTATCGAGCGATTTTTAACGGCAGTATATTTGATTTGGAGTGTGATGAGAGAGTGCCACTCATATGAGTGGAGTTCGAGTGCAAGTAATTTGAAGGTGCGCTCGTGAGTGCGAGTTTGAGAGGGTTGTAAAAAACCCCAGAATTTACGAATAGTGGGAGTGTAGGTAAAAGTACGTAGCCCCTCACGAGTTGAGTGAGAGTCCAAAAAAAATGCCCAGCTATGACTGCACTGCCGAACTGCCCGGCTTCAAAGTTTCACATATTCCCTCCACACTTTCTTCCCATGTCCCATTCCCATTCCCATGAGATGAACACCTTTGGTTCCCGCTGTAAACAGATGAGCCAAGTATATTGCCATTTTACCTGCCTGCTGAAGAAGAAGAGAGTACAAAATTGAAATCGTTGCAGAAATAAGTTAATTTTCAAAAATTCTTCAAAACTGGTGAGTTCCTACCCAACTTACTGGAACATTATTAACAGCAAAACCTAGCAATAGGACGCCCACATTTACATTCGGATTCAGATTATAAATCCCACTTGAACATTTAACGTAACTTACCTAGCTTGCTTGATACTATTCCTATTTACCGTTAAATAATAACAACAATAGTCAGTGCCCGCTGCTCGATGGATTGACTTTTGAGCAATCTTATCTAGCAGGCTTGGGCGAGGGAAAATTTTCCTTCCATTATTGCTTATTTACCATTAAGTAGTTAAAAACTTTTATTTTTCTCTCTCTCTCTCTCTGACTCTGTCATATCGTAATTATACACAGTAAATTCAGGAGTCTGAGTTAAGTTTTGAGGCTGATTTAATGTGAATCTTCAAGGTTGCCTATTTCAGTCCGTCCGATTTTGATCGCATTGCGATCTAGGGTGACCAGACGTCCCCCTTTAGGGGGAAATGTCCCCGGTTCTAGGAACGAAGTGTTTCAACAAGAGTGCAAGCAACAAGAGTATAGTCACAAGAGTGCATGGGCACAAATGGGCACAAGAGTGTACGCCATAAGAGTGCATGGGCACAAGAGTGTACGCCATAAGAGTGCATGGGCACAAGAGTGTACGCCATAAGAGTGCATGGGCACAAGAGTGTACGCCATAAGAGTGCATGGGCACAAGAGTATACGCCATAAGAGTGCATGTCACGATAGTGTAAGGCCAATAGAGTGCATGGACACAAGAGTGCATGCCCATTACACTGCAGGCCGCTAGGGTGGAAAAAAGATAAAATACAACTCATTAAAATTGTAATTCTGAGAAATTATAAATAATTTATGAAAACATCTCAGGTAATGAAACAATGAAACACAGAATATTGGAATAAAAACCCGGCCTCTTATAGAAGGGTACAAACCGGAAGATTTTAACGTGACCGTATTCACATTGCTCTTGGAAAACTGATGGTCCTTAAAAGACCGTTGGTTAAAAGTAATGCTACATCCAACACACACACACATGTAAAAACAAATAATACAACTCTCCTCTCAATAAAGGAAATACATATTACTATTCGAAATCAAAATTGTGGGCTTTCCCACGTTTTGGAAACGTTATATTGATCAAGCTGGTGACTTGCAGACTTGCACTCTTATGGAATGCACTCTTGTGTCCATGCACTCTAGTGGCCTTACACTCTCGTGACATGCACTCTTATGGCGTACACTCTTGTGTCCATGCACTCTTGTGGCTTGCACTCCTGTTGAAACACTCTTCACTCCGGTTACCGACTAGACTAGACTTCCTTCGAGCAACATGACTAGACTAGACTAGCCGTGATTTTCCCTATGCTAAGGGATAGGTAACTGACTGACTAGCCTAGACAAGGGTATGATTTTACGTTGACTAGACTAGACTAGACTATTTAGGCCAGGAAAACGGCGTGACTAGACTAGACTATTTGGGTCAGGAAAACGGCTTGACTAGACTAGACTATTTAGGCCAGGAAAACGGCGTGACTAGACTAGACTATTTAGGTCAGGAAAACGGCGTGACTATACTAGACTATTTGGGTCAGGAAAACGGCGTGACTAGACTAAACTATTTGGGTCAGCAAAACGGCGTGACTAGACTAGACTAGTAAAATGGCCAGTCTTGTCTCAGCTTGACCAAAATGAATGCCCACTAAACGAATAATCTTTGATATCTGGGGTGATCACCATCTACCAACAGTGGTAGTGGTCATAGCGAAACCCAACAGGGTGATCACCATGATGATCAAAGGGCTTAACGGAAGGGTGATCAAATGGGAGTGCGATGCCCAATTTCGAGACTACGGGTGGTGATCAAAAAGCAAAGCAAAGCCTACCACGGACCACGATTACGGACCCACCATCATGCAGCAGCTGGATGCTGCGACTTCACGGATTTAGACCATTCGCGTCGCATCTACTTTGATTTAACAAATCCTTTCTAAATTAATAAAACAATTTTATTTAGATGAAACGGGCCAATGCAATATCAAAAAACCTTATAGTTAAATAAATCTAAAATAGTAAATTTTACTAATAATAATAATTGATTCTGCGTCATCTGCGTTGGATTTTTAATTTCTTTCATCCGCTTCAGTAATTTCAGTATTAGTTCATCAGCATTGTAAAGTAATTATTACTATTAGGAATCTGTATCATTTGTCCACGCTTTTATGTCTCTCCAACTGTTACCCCGTATTTTTGTCCCTGGCCACTTTTACCCCCAGCATTTTTCTCCCCCACTTTTAGTCCCCTGGCATTTTTCTCCCCCACTTTTTTGTCCCCCGGCATTTTGCTCCCCCATTAATTTGTCCCCAAGCTTTTTTGACCCCGGCTATGTTCACCCCATAGTTTCCCCCTTTGCCTTTATGACCCTCAGCGGTTCGATGTCACTTATCTTCGCATTTGAGTTGCTTGCCTTCAACTGCATTCATAATCATATTTTAAATATTCTTTAATACTTAAAAGTTTATAGTCGGTTAAGAGGCAAATCTAGTTGCATACAAATACTAGCTAAAGGCAGAGTGGTTCATATCCTCGAACTCTTAAAAACACAGTTGTGCTGTGCTGATGAGTCTGTAGCGTCTCAATAAATAATAATAGAACTGATCGTGTCCGACTTGGCTTTGGCCAGTGTACAAAATAATGAAAAATGGATTTAGTTTCAGTAAACACGATAGGAAAACGTAATTTATTCTTTGTTTTAGCTTCTAATTCACTCTTTAATTCAATAAAATGTATTTTGTTTGACATATTCTGCACAAGAGATAAAAGTTGGTCAGTGAACGAGGGATTAGTAGATTGTAACCTTGAGTATGTATACCTATATGTATATTGTTCTATCGTTCATAGTGTGTCGTCGCTTTCATTAAAAAGTAATCATAGTATAATTTAAATAATGCTCAGTAAGAATGAATGAATTCGTCGAACTTTCATATGATCTCCATATCAAAAATGAAGCATGGATAAGCACAACTTTGTTTTTAAGAGTTCGAGGATATGAACCACTTTCCCTTGTTTTATTTAGCTGCAACTCGATTTGCCTATTATTAACCGACTATAAGCTTTTAGGTATTAAATTTTATTATTTAAAATATGATTGAACGAAGTTGAAAGCAACCAACTCAAATGCAAAGATAAGTGACAGTGGAACACTGACGGTCAAAAGTCAAAATGGGCAAAGGGGGAAAACCATGGGGTGAACACAGCCGGGAACAAAAAAGCTTGGAATAAAAGTGGCCGGGGACAGAAATACCGAGGGTAAAAGTGGCCGGGGACAAAAATGCGAGGCCAAAGTTGAAGGGACAAAAAAGCGGGGACAAGTGATACAGATTCCTAATAGTAATAATTACTTTACAATGCTGATGAACTAATACTGAAATTGCTAACAGTGTACAATGATGGGATACCAACTATTAGCATATTATATTATATATTATGAAAAAAAACATCATTGCATGAGAATTCTAATGCATACCATTAATTGCATTTTCTATTTTAATATTGGTATAGTACTTTGAATAAAGTACTCATGTTTCCACGCATTCGCGTGATCGCTTTGCACTTTATAATTTACTGATAGCATATCGCCCGCAACTGCACTGCCTGGGGCCTGGTGATAATCCAGTGATTTGATATCCAATATCAAATTAATATTGTGTTCAAATTATCGGGAATGTTAAAGCAATCAAATAGATGCAAGTATCAAGTTTAATAATTTATTCAATTATTTTTTTTAATATTTTCAAGTTGCGACTGCAATATCAAATATTTTTTCCTTTTTCGAGTTATTCAATCGAATTGAAACTCGAAATAACAAGTAACTTGTATCTGTAGAAACTACGATTAATGAATCGTAATAATTTTCATTGATATAATATGAAAAACCTGCCTTCACCGATGTTTGCTTCGACCTTAACAAAAAATTATCTGTGCTATCTAGGGACTTGTGTGGTCTATTTGATCCACAAAATTTCGAACAATTTAATAAATACATTTAGCTGAAATTGAAGGAAAAGATTTTCCAAATAAATTAATGTAATTTATTGAGAATATACCACCTAACTTGTTCAGTTGTTTCGACCTTCGAAAGAGACCTTGGACCCCAAATGATGTTTTAAGAGATATGCAACACGTTTTCTTGTTTTGTCTTAAAATTTCAAACATTTATAATACGGGGCTTTATAGTTAAAATTTTTTTAAGTTGGCCATGTATGTTGTCCTATACCTGGTAATGCTAATTTGAGCAAATTTTGGCGGATGGACCATAACCTTTTTAAACCTTAAAACATTTATGGTTCTACTTGTTGAAAATCTTATGTATTGTTTAAAAGTTATTTAACCATTCCTTGGGATACTTATCACTGAGAAAGGCTGGACAGTAAAAAATACCGGTCGATAAAGTGTCACAACTTTTGCTTTAAGAGCTTGATACGATTAATGGTACAGACTTCAACTAGTTTTACGGAATTTGGAAAAGTTATTAATTTAATTCAGTTTACGTACCAGGCTTAGGATTTTCCCGGGATCACAGAAAATTCGACCTTAAGTTAAGGCTGTCAAAACCAGGTATCCGACGAGTTGCCACTGATAAAATGCAGCGAGACGAAGTCTTCATTGAAACAACTCTAACTATGTACTTTGTTATTATTCCTCTTTCTATTTCAGCGCAGGTTATTAGACTAAATATTATTCACTAATGTTCTAACGGAAATGGTATGCACATTAAATTTGACAACTAAATAAAAATTTAAATAACAAGAAAACTGAAACAAACTCTCCTAGCGCTATTACTTTAACGGAAATTTCAGTTAGGATTTGGTCTAGTTACAGGTCTATCATATGGATGCAATCTTCTTTGGGGCCTCACTGGAGAAGTAAATTGGGGAGCTGGTGGTATAGGCAAAGGAGGAACAGGTGCAAAGCGTAGAAAGTGTGTATTTGGTTGTTGTGGTACCTGCATGCGAAATGGAGCTCTTGGTCGGTGTTCAAATGCAATGTTTACACGCAGGGCTTCAAACGGGACATTTTCAAACTGCAAAACTCGAGCTTGCGGTTGTTGTGACGTAGATAAATTTTCATTAGTCTGAATGTTTTGGACTGATAACCTTGATGTGTGTGGTGCAATCGGAATTATTGACGCTGTCCTAGAAAAACTTAGACGGCCTTTTACCTGATCTAATGCTAACGGAGAAGTAGCGTTTGATGTTTCAGTTGCAGTTAATTGATTACATGGTTGCGGGAAGAAATCAACTGTTAGATTTACTGGTGCTTGTGTAGGCTGGCTATTTGTGCTCAGTTCAGGAAGAGGTTGAACGGAATCAAAACATTTGACACTTGCTGAAATATATTGTGTATTGTGCAAGTAGTTGATGTTGTCAAATTTTGCTTTTGCGACTTTAATAAACTCTAATGTTTTTGGCTGTGCATCTAAAAATGCTGAGATCAGAATCTGAGACGTTACATTAGGCTTAAGTAACTCGAATTGGGACCAATTAATTTCTTGCTCGGTGTCGCTAATTTGAGGAGCTACGCGAGGTTCAAAATGAAACACACGAGTGCTTTGAATGTTTCCACCGGGAGGACACAACAATAGTTTAAGGGCATCTTTATAGTCCTTTACAGTGACGACTTCATGGCCATCGGGTTTAAGGTCATCGGTAAAGTAAAAGTTTGCATATTTAATCGTAATTGGCTTCGTTAAGATTGCTTTCTTGATGCAGTAGATATAATCAGATGGTTTCAATATTTTGTCACTCTTCTTAATAAATTTTTGAAGCCCGCCGAAAATTCTATTGCAAGGGAGTCTTGAATGTCCCGGAATTGGGTAAAAAACATAGACCGAATTAAATCGTCCCATGTCAACCAAAAATTGAAAATATGCTAGAATAGTACAGTTCTTGTTTTGTCCATGACAATTATCACAAAACAAAAGCAAGTTGCGCTTAGTAGGTGGCAAACTAGTAACATAGTTGTGTAAGAAACTTATAACTTCGGAACAACCTTTTTTGGCGTAGTTTTCTGGGAAAACGTAGAATGTAGCATCACCAGTCTTGATGTTTTCAATGCAGAAGGTTTGGATGCTCAACTGGGATTTGTAATATTCCTGACCAACGTTTGTTTTAGGAAGAGGCTGCTGCTTTTCATAGTCAATGCACAAGGCAATTACTGACTCATCTTCATTTTCCCGTGCTTTTTTGACTTTGTTATAAAAAACTTCGGCCTCATGCCAATGATTTTTTACATCTTGATCCAATTGTCGTGCTTGTTCAGGGTTGTTGCATAACCGACTACTTATTATTTGGGCCTTAAGTTTGTCGCATACTTCACAAACGTCTGATCTTGGAAGTCCAAAACTTAAATTAAACTCCGTGTTGAACTTTTTATTAAAGTACTCGTACTTAACACTTTCTTCACATTCAGGATACAGAACCTTGAAAATGCGATAGAGCTCTGCAACAGTTAGTTGGGAGTCCAAATATGATTTATTCATATTGTCTTGTAACGAGTAATGACTCGAACGCTTTGGGACGGTCCCCAAAAATCTGCGTAAGACGGCAATAACTTTTATATCAATGTGAGGGTGATTTTGGTGGTGACCTCTGCCATCCTGTATAGGTCTGCTTTGGTCCAGGACCTGTAAATTAATGTTTTATTCGTGCAAATGATTTAGCAGTATTTATTGAAGGTATGATTTGCTAGCGCAAGTTATTAAATCTACTCTTTTTAGCACAGCTAAGTTAGATCTAATGAACTAGCAATAGTTGTTCTAATCAATTTACAACGCTTTGAGCTGACAAGTTTACTAATATTACAGCTTATTTAAATATATACATGCTTCCGTTTATGCTTGGTTTAGCAATAGATTTTACTATTTACGAATTTATCTTTGCTCTACACTATTTTTAAGTTGCTACAGATCATCACAGTCGTATACGTTAAATAACTTATGATCGTTGAAAAACTAAAATTATTAGCTTTTGTAGTGATTTTAATCAGTAATTACAGATTGGTTCTTATGAAATAGTGTAAACATTGCAAAGTGTAGTATTTAGGGTTTTACGATACTAATTGCGCTATAAAGAGTACTTAAAGGTGCTATTCACAGGATCCTAAATAAGGATTACAAAACACAATATCTCTTGCATACGTCAACCAACCAAGCTTAAATATGCCTTACTGTAAAGTGTATTACATTAGCTTTCTGATTACGTATCGCTCGGTGAGTTACTAATAGTGCAACCAAAGTTACAACTTCAAAATTTGGAAACAACTGGGCAGAAAAGCAAAAGAAAGTCAAATTTTGCGCGCACTAACACACTAAGCATAATGTAATACTTATCAGAACCTCCTTTACCAGCAATAACAGTCTTAAACCGAATTGGCATAGAATGGACAAGATTTTAGGACACTTAAGAGATAATATTTTTGTAAACTTTCAAAATACAATATTTGAACATATTTTGTCAAATAACTGATGTTTCGTTTGCTTTTCTGCCTAGTTGTTTCCAAATTATGAAATTGTAACTTTGGTTGTACCATTAGTATTTCAACGTGCAATACGTTATTAGAAAGCCGATTTAATACACTATAAAATATGACATAGTTAAACTTAATTGGTTGACGTATGCAAGAGATATCGTGTTTTGTAATTTTAATTTAGGTTCGTGCAGATACCAACTTCGAGCAATGTAAATAACAGTAGTGTGTTAAACCAAATTGCATACCTTACACAAAAGCGATGCTCGAGACTTTAAGCCAAACATGCCAACGAAGAATTTCTGACACACTTCGATTGTAATGTTTGGCAACTGAACATAATGAATGTATATCTTTCCCTTCTTGTTGTAACCCACAATATGAGTTAATCCACGCAAAAAAGCATTTTGCTTATCTCGGTTCTCTAAGCTCCGATACTTAAGAAGCCAGAGCCAGAGCCTTAGTCCCGAGAAATAATCGGTCGATGGAACAGGCAGGAACCCCAGTCCCGAGGAACAATCGGTTGACGGAACGGGTAGAAGCCCCAGTCCCGCAGGAAAGACGGTCGATGGAAAGGGCAGAAACAAGAATTACTCGGAGCGCTGGAAGACTGAGAGAAACTCAACTCAGTGATAGATTAACTCAAAGAGAGCTTGGATTGCATGAAATAAGAGAAGAAGACGCACGACGAAACACAGAAGCTGCAGAAACAAAACGGAACTTAGAAGAAGTCCAAAAAGCTCGACGAGAGCTAGACGAAATTGATTATCAAGTGCGCAGAATGCAATCACAAGAACCCAGCCATAAAGATTTACCATTCCTCAAAATTAGACAAATAATGATGCACAGGCTACACAAAGCCAAAGACTCTCAAGAAAGAGCACAGATCAGTCGAGAATGGAATCAAAGTATAGAACAAACCTTCTATGATCAAGAAGAGAGAAATCAAGCCGCAGAGGCCCGCCTCCAAAGATGGAAGGCAGACATTGCAACCCGAGTACGCAGAGAAAGTGAAATCAAGCGCTATGAAACTGAACGAGAAAAGCAAAGACGCTTAGCAAATCAGAGTAGAATACCCCAGCAGCAGCCACTTATGACGCAACCAGACGTACTACCAGAAGTAGAAAGGCTAAATAAGGCAAGTAGTTCTCAACAGACGAGAACTCTATCTTCCCAACTAGAAGATAATGACAGCGACATTGAGGAAGGACTGTTGGACACAGAACAAATTCTAACTACAGGATCTACGAACCGCCATACCTTAGAGGATAATCAATTAGCCGGCCCTTCAGTCAGAGTAAATGAAGAAAGACTCTTCTATGAAAAGCCCTCAGAAAAAGAGGCAGACACCGAAGTACGGCCTGATCAGTACTTCGCCCTACAAAAAGATGTAACCTCCGGACGGGAGGAAATACCCTCAGAACAAGTCACAGCAACCCCATCACTATCCTTAAAACGCTCATCATCCTTCCTACGACGATTAAAGAATAAGAATTTAAGTGACAAGAAGCAACAGCAACGAAATGCTTCAGACCCTGCACCATTAACCCCTCCAGTACAGAAGAAGACAGTCCCAACCACACCTGTACAAAAGATGACCACGGTACCAAAGTTACCTACAGTCAAACCAAAGAAGGTGCAGGCCATCGTTCCAGTGGTAACCAGACCACAACGAGAGAGAAAGCCACCAAAAAGCTTTAACGATTACGTGGCACATTCAGTTATTCCGCATGAAGTGCGTGAGCCACAGACATATGAAGAGGCCCTGAGCAGCCCAGAGAGCGACGAGTGGAATAATGCCATGAGAAGGGAAATTGAGGCTCATCACCTAAATCACACATGGACATTATCTCCACTAAATATGAATCACAAGATTCTAGAAAACAGATGGGTATTTAAAATAAAGAGGAACACAGACGGTTCCATAGCAGCCTTCAAAGCCAGACTAGTAATCAGAGGATTTCGACAGCGTCCCGGTATAGATTATCAGGAGACCTTCGCATCCGTCTGCAGATATGAGAGCGTCAGAATATTACTCAGCATAGCAGCAGCAAGAAAATTGAAGATAATGCAATTTGATGTGAGGACGGCGTTCCTCAACAGCCCAGCAGGCGCCAAGATATATATGTGGCAGCCCAAAGGATTTCACAATGGAAAGACAACAGAAATTTGTCTATTGAATAAATGCCTATATGGACTAAAGCAGGCACCAAGAGCATGGCGAGAAACATTTACGAAGAGCCTAAAAAGATATAACATTACGCCAATACAGAGCGACCAGAGCGTATATTGTGGCAGAATTGACGGAGATTTGATTTACCTCGTCTTGTACGTAGACGATGGATTAGTATTTGCACAGAAGCAATCAACAGTAGAAAAAGTACTTGAATACATAAGCAGAGAATTCAAGAGTACCGTCACAAAGCCTACCGTGTATTTAGGCATGCAGATTATAAGAAGTGAGGAGGGAATTTGCCTCTCACAAGAACAATACGTCAACGAGTTATTAGAAAAATACAGCATGCAAGATTGCCGCCCAGCATCCATTCCGATGCAGCCATACGTTGACTTAAGGACGTCAGGAAAACCTGAATTAGAAAAATACAGGTACCCAGAGCTGATTGGAGCATTGCTATACCTAGCCAAATGCACTAGACCAGATATCTCCTTCGTAGTAGGAAGACTCTCAAGGCATCTGACAGCCTATGATGAGAAGCACTGGGAAGCAGCTATGAATGTACTTAGGTACTTACGCAAGACAGCAGACTACGGCCTGAGTTATAAAGTCAGCCCACAGATACTAATAGAGGGATACTCAGATGCAGACTACGCAGCCAATAAAGAAAATAGAAAGTCCACTACAGCAATGCTCTTTACAATGAATGGTACACCCATTACCTGGTGTAGCCAGCAGCAAACAAGCGTAGCACTTTCTAGTATGGAAAGTGAGTACATGGCACTTGGAACCGCAGCAAAAGAAGCGGTATGGATAAGAAAATTCATGGAAGAATTACAGATAAGGCAGGACCAACCCTTAACAATTTGAGTAGATAATCAGAGTGCAATAAAACTCGCTAAGAATCCAGAATTTCACTCAAAGAGTAAGCACATTGATGTTAGACATCACTATACCAGAGAGCGAGTAGAAGACAAGACTTTGGAATTGGAATACATAGATACAGAAGATCAGAAAGCAGATGGATTCACAAAGCCCTTATCAAAAGCACACTTTGAGAAGAAACGTGAGCAGATAAACATGATTCCAGTTAAGTCAAATAAGAATTCAATGGGAGCACAAGCATTACTGACATTAGCGGTCTTATCAAGTCTCATGTTACCAGTCAAGAGTATCAATGAGCAGAAAGCAAGCCCAGTCATTTGGAGAAGAAATCCACTACCAGCAGCGGTAGGATGGGATGCAGTTAACGTGGCATTAGTACTAGAAACGCCATGTAGCATTATACCAATGCTAAACAGGAGTGACCCCTCAGTGAAAGCACAGAAGAAATGTCAGAAGATTTACGAATCGCTTTTCCTAAACGAAATAGCAAAGACATGCCCCAGAAAAGACGCACACGTCAGCCAGAGACACAAGAGAGCAGGCCTACTATCTATCATCATGTACGGAATTATGGCAATCAGTGGAATCATTTCCGTAGGCCTAGGAAGCTATAATATCGAGCACTCAAACACAAACAAAGACAAGATAGCTTTACTTCAATCAGTAGTTCAGAGACAAGAAGAAAGAATCAAATCCATAGAATATGATGGAAACATAGCAGCAATGAATATGGAAATATTGCAGAGAGAATTTGTAAAAGGCGTGAAGAAAATGAAAGAAGTCGAGCATAGACTAGAAGCTCATAAGAATCAGACCATTGACATGAACTACGCAATCTCATACATTACGTCAAAATTAATAGTAGGAAGGCTCATTCTACAGAAGTTCCATAACCAGTGGAAGATAGACGTCATGAATGGAGACCTATTGAGTTTCCTGAACATCACATTACCATGTGAAGACGATTGCCCAATACAATTTGCCAAACCAAAGAGATGCAGATTGGGAATCAACGATGACATTCTAAGACTTGAATTCAACGTACCACGAATTGACAAGCAGCTCGTCATCCTAGAAGCAGATGCGTTTAAACTGATCCACATGAAAGATAAACAGACATGTCACGTAAAGTATACAGGACCCAAAAATGCACTTCTACATAAGAAAAAGGATTGCATTTTTTGACAGACTTCAAGACGCCTACAGACAAGGAATTACTGATCACATCATTCAACACATGTCGAGCTAATAGAAGACTTAGCGGAAACGACAGATTGCTTACAGCAACAGAGTGCTGGAAGACAACAGAAACTGACATAGAGGACTTCATACAAGTGAAAGTCTTTAATGGAGACTTTTATGCTTACTGTCCAGGACAAAACTACTCAGCAGGAGAGCTGAAGAATTTAAAATGTCCAGATGAAGTTTTCAAGATACCTGTCACGACAACCTTAGTTATTCATAATCGAAACTACACTCCTACTACCATGGACGTTTTAGTAAAGGAGCAAGGGACCACGGATTTTATGTTCAAAACCACATTTCATTTGAACCCCATGATTAACTGGACAAGGATTGAAGAGAATCTAATCCACAAGCGGTACACACCAATTCACGCATATCAAGTTGCAGAACACACAAAGTTTTGGACCATGACTATGGTCATACTAACATGCATAATGTTAGGAATAGTATTCATTGGAATATGGTGCGCTTGCAAAGGCAGGATGAATTGGATGTCAGCACAACAAAGAAGATTCTTTGTTGATCAGAATTATTATACAAGGGAAGACGCGATCGAAAGTGATGGAGAGGACATGATTAATCTAGAAGACATTGAGTTGAAGCAGCATACCAACTCCGACCTCCAAAAGAGACCATCATTTCGACAGAGATATCAAGTCACCTCAAGTCGAGCAGCCGAAAGAGCTAGACTTACAGAAATGCTAGGAAGACCACCAGCAGAACTACAGAGAAAAAACTCAAAACGAGAAAGTCAGAATCTCGAAAGACCAGAAGGACAAAGGAACAAAATAGAAGAAGCAGTGGAACAATCAATGAGAGAACTCATTAGACCACCAACCAGTTTCCAATCACCATTACTTGGAGTTCCAACCGAATCCAGTACCCGGAAGCGGTCAACATCATCTAGAAGGAGAGGACCAGTAGAGGAGATGAGTACAAGAAAGAATTCTCCACCCATGATGAGGAGACTTCCGGCCACTGAAGAGGATTTCATCCCCTTCCCTACAAAGAGACAGGGAAGTAACCAGGAATAGTTCAAGGAAACTATATTGATGACTAAATAACGAAGACAGTGATCACAACCCCGGATAATGGAGACAAGGAAAATAAGTAAATAGAACAGGTGTAGAACACACCCTATAACAGAACAGATTAAAGAGGGTTAAAAAGGTTCACAGAAAATAATAAAGGTAAATAGGTCAGTCACGTATAGTAAGACAGAAAAATCTTAAATCATTAATTTATTCATAATTACTTTTGGTGATAAGATTTGAATAATTCAATATAGAACGTGTAAAGGGTATCACCTAGATACTCTAGAAAAAATCAAATAAAAATGTAACAAACATCCATAGAGGATTATAACTTAAAAAATAACGTTTTATATGGAATTTGTGATTGCAGATATAGTACTGTACGAGATACGCCAAACAGGTGTAGTACTGTATGGTATACCTACCTTATACTGGGTATCCCATATAGTACTAAGGAGGGTGTTGCATATTGAAGTCACCACTTCATATATGCGAGGCCCCTAATGCTTTAGGCATTGGCATGATTTAACATGAAGTTAAATATTACAGAAAATATTATTTTCAATGCTAATATTTTCGAGGCAAGTTAGAAGTCACTTGCCTATAGAACTCATAGCCACATGCTAAAAGACCTATGGGAAGTTGCTCAGAGCAAATGACGTCAATGGAATACATTAACTTCCAGCTGCAAGCTCGAAGCTTCATTGTGTTCCAGCCTCACAATGGTCTATGACGTCAAGGAATAAATTAACTCCTCGCATCGAGCAAGAATTCCATTAGACTCATGCTGAGCAAAGCTTTTAAGAAAAAAGGCAAGCTATAGAAATATGAATTTCTATAGGCTGCTTTATGCAAATTAATTTTATTATTATCTGAAGCAAGTATTTTCCATTTGAAAATACCAGCCTGAGAACCAAACGAACAAGCCCTCGAGAAAAATGGTCATGTAACATTTTTCTCAATACAATGAAATGAAAATAATTATGCAAATTATTTTTTCAAGATAATTGGTTTCAAAATCATTTGCATAGAATCCTATGCAATATAATATGAGTGATTTTATTTCATCAGAAAATTGTGAGAGAAATTTTACTTGTAAGATTTCTCATTAAAAATAATTGCTTTGTCCATCTGGAATATTCTACGGCCTATGTTTTACATGCTGTAGGATCAGTATAAAAGCAAGAGATTCGACTTTAATAAAGACACTTATAAATCTGGAGTCACCGAGAACAGTCTTCGGGTTTATTTGTCATCCACCATCTTTACCACACTAGTCATACTACATCTGACTATTAGGGAAGTCTTACATTACTCAGTACCACTCACTCTCACACTCATTATTACATACATAGACTTTCCACCCTGAGCACATAAGAACCAAAGCGAATACTTTCGATACCATAAGCACGATTAACACTCCATTAGATAAAACGTATCTTCTGCGAGAGCCTTTCAGAAAGGCAGGGGAATAGATTCAAAAATCTAAAACAAATCCTATTGCACTTATAATTTAACAGCCCCGACTTTACATAGTTAGGGGTAATAGAAGTACCCGGGCAGTAGGTGGGCATGACCTTCTATAAGTTTCCCAGTGCATTTATTTAGCTGTAATTAATTCATAATCACAAGTGTTGCAGTTTCATTTCACCGTCGCCTCAC
>JAQFZC010004531.1:0-15888 GCA_034695205.1 Dicyrtoma fusca | reverse complement strand
CATTTTTTCATCGTCCAGCATTTTTGGGAACATTTTTTCCGGGAACATTTTTTCCGGGAACATTCTTTCCTACAATCACTTAGTCATCTCCTTCACTAGGCATTAGGGTTGCCAAGTCAGTATTGGTATTACTGAAATACCGACAATACCGACTTAATTTGGGTAAAATATGGTATGTCGGTATTTTGGCAGTGATTTACCGAAAAATACCGAAACCGAAATACGCCTTTTTTAGCCTTCTGTAGTAATGTTTTGCAATTCTCGTGACCTAGTCTACTTGCCAATAGTTTTAAAAGAGATTGAACGCAGAATGATTAGATATTCCAAATTTGAATGCTGCATAAAAGGTGTTCTTAATTAAACTATTCATTATTGAATGAGCTCGGTGATTTAAAAATACACATTAATTTCTATCTTAACCATACAATTTGTATTGTAAAAAATGATTTCGTTGTCGGTACCGGTATCAGAATCTTTCGGTATTTTAGTCTTCGGTATCGGTTTTGTGGTTGTTTTAAAATTGTCGGTATTGGCAACCCTTCTAGGCATGTTGGTAAGTAGTCGATTCGTCCAGTTGGCAAGTTTGTAAGTAGTCGACTTGTCTAGTCGGCAAGCTGTCCGATCGGCGAGTCGTCAGTTGGCGAATAGGGCGGCTCCCCTTTTTCGGAGGGCTGCTAATGAAGATGTTCTTATTTTAAAAGGTGCAAAACAAGGTTGTGCATGCTTTTAAAAGTGTTGGTATAGTTTTTGCATCATTAATCATTATAATGAGCTCATTCAATGATTATACATACGCTTAGATAGCTAACTAGTAAGGCAAATATGCTGCAAATGCCTCATGGACTTTGCTTCTTAATGTATTCGCCTGGGCTTCACTTTGTTTTTAAACAATATTGGTTACATGTGATTTTGCTTCTTAAGCAGTGATATAGAGCTTTGTCAAATACATACAAGAAAAATCACAGCTTGTACTTTTGAAATTAAGAAATTAGACTCTGCATTATCAGAAATAATGCCTTTGACTCTGCTTTCTCGAATATTAGTGAATAATTAGCACATTTTGATTCTTCAGTCACGATATGCCCATATTTGTTATAGCTATAGCAACAACCTGCGCCGGTCAGCGCTCGTCTCCTACGGGGGGTGGGTGTTGGTTTGGGATCTGACGCTCGTGATGGGAAATTAATTAATAGTACTGGTTATAACTATGCATGTATACATACTGTGGTATTCAAGGCAGGAATTATATGTCCGTTGCCCGTAGGATAGCAGGTCATTGATGTCATATTTATATTAATGACAAATCTTTGACGTTTTACTGTTGGGGCTTTCCAAGTGCTGTTTATTCCGAACTTTAAGACGATCTTTCACGAGTCCATTTCATTTTCATTGTTTACCTGCATTTTTATTTCAGGATCTCCAAGTCCCTTGACCAATCAATGTTCACTTCTCAGGTTCATTCATTTCATTCAGGTTTTTTCAATTTCATAAAAAATCAGCCTGTTTTCCCGTGTATGCATGACATCCACTTCTTGGATGTGAGAGCAATATGCACAGAAAATCCCAGAAGAGATGTGAGATGAAAGAAAAAAACGATTTTCAATGGAACTGCTGTGCTATTTTGTGGATCTTTTGTGAGTGCTGAAATTGCCAAAGTACAAAGAGAAAGGAAACAGTGTGGAAGAAATGCCTTAGGACATGTTTCTTGTAACGAATTTGAATGTCAATTTTGTCTAAGAATATAAACTGCAATAAAAAATTCAAAAGGGTATTTTTAAATCAATGTCCACAAGGTGAAGGTTACGTAAGGGCTTACACAACAATGCTCACAATAGATGGAAAAAATTGTTAATTCCATTCAAGTACTTTTTGTCTATTGCAACTACGCGTGAGCTATGTAAATTAAAGACACTTTTTACGTACCTACGTTTATCAACCATGGACAGTGATACATACTGCACTGATGTTGGTTTGGTAGTAGATGTTGATGCTCCATAACTACGACGTTGCGTTGTAGATTGATAGATAGGGACTCGACTGTAAGCAATAAAATTTATCATTTAGATTTAGGAACATACACATACGTCTTGTATACACTTTTACTTTCTTCAAGGGTGCCGAACTATATACAGTTGCAGTACTAAAAGGGGGCTTGCAAGTATGACGTCATAGAAATGACTTTTTGAAATGTTCAAATACAATGGTTTACACTTTTTTCAAATGTTAAGCTCAAGTTTTGCCTTTTCTAAAATGTCCATATATTGTTTTTAACACTCTTTTAGAACATCATAGCCAAGTTTAGATGTTTCTGAAACGTGTAAATATAGTATTTAGCACTTTTTTAAAACCTTCAAAGCCAAGTTTTGATGTCTCTGAAACGTGTAAATATTGTGTTTAGCACTCTTTTAAAACGTCAAAGCCATGTTTTAATGTTTCTGAAATGGGTCAATTTAGCATTTAACGCTTTTTTAAAACGTTAATATCAAGTTTGCTCTTTTTGAAATGTGTAGATAGCATGTTTTACACTTTTTTCAAACACTATTTTAATTTTTGCGTCTTTTTCAAAGCTCCTTTAAAGCCCAATACAAAATCCTATGACGTCATAGTTGCAAGGCTCCTACGAGTAGATACACTCGTCAATCAATGAAAATAGCAATATATTTTGGCTTGACAACTTACAAGTACGGAATCTTTCCGCAACGAGAATTGAAATGTAGATAATCCTGCAGAGCTTGCTTAAGAAACTTCTTAAATCATTAAAAGTAGGTACTCAACTACCAAACAAAAAGCACAATCTGCTTTCAAAAAGAGTTCCTGAGAAGGTGTCAACTCAACTACTCAATAAACTGTACATAAAATTTAGATTTAAATTACTTTTAACGTCATTATTCTGTTACTTGCAAATTCTATGCACGCGTCAATTCCATCTCCATCTCATTTTATTTCACCCTCCAGGTTTTATGGGAAATTGTGAGTACCGTGCCATTAATCTAACTGCATTGTCTTGACTCAAGAAAAAAAATAACATGATTAATTAGAAGCTCAGTCATTTCAACAATACATTGTTGACTGTACTGTATCCCGTACTTTACGACTTACAATGGCGTTACTAGTGCTCAAGATGAAGGAAGAACCTACATACACGATGCAATTGTCGATTAAAAACTAAATGCGTGTATAAATGTGAACTAAAGAAGTAACTTCTGTATTATTTGCCCAATAAAAATGGATTGTTAGCCCCAGCACAAAGTAGTAGTGGATAATGATAAAAATTAAAATTTTTATTTTTCTTTTCTTTTTGTTTTTTTGTGGTTATTATACACAAAATATATCGCATAGAATATAAGTAATACATTTGTATCGAGATAAATAGAATAAACTTTGAAATAAATCCTTTCGATCTTTTTTTCTTCGCATATATAATTATCTGTACAGTTCAAATGTACATTGTTCATTTAAATAAGTTAAGTTAAGTTAAGTTAAGTTAAGGTAGGTAGGTAGGTAAGTATAGGTATATATACTACCTATATAGTACAGAGGTATACAGTACATAGTAGTAGTAATAACTTAATGATTTGGCTTAATGAGAAAATGAGAATACTTGTTAAATTAAAAAACAAAACAATTTGACAAAAATATATAATAATTACTCATATATATATCTTATAGATTTGGTAACTTAAAATTTAAACGCAGGTTTTGTCATAGCATTCAAAGGTATTGAGTGAACATCCGATGCATCGTCCACATTTACAGAATGTCCCTTCCCCGCAGATCCCGTACATTTGAAACATTCCATTTCCGCAAACTTCACCGGGGCCCTATTAAGAAAAATTCAAAAAAAGAAAACAACTTTTAGCTTTCAGTCAATGAAATGCAATCCATTAAGGGGAACTTTGATCAATTATCATAAATGTTATTGTTTTTGTTGTATTTTGTTTGGGACTGACCTTTGCACAAACTTTACGGCCGCAGTAGTTGGTAACTTTGCCATGTATACAATTGTCTGGCTCGGGGCACTCGCCGCCTGGACAGGGTGGACATCTAGGCATACCTGCTGCACTTCTGGCGGAACTAAAGGGAAAGAAAACAAAGGAAAAATTTATTAGTAATTACATTCTGCAATAATGATGAGTAACATGAATAACATGTTACACATTCTAAGAGCTCTGTCGCAACAATTCTGGAGTTCGAAGCTCTAGAACACATCCATTGCGTGACCAAAAAGGAACTTGCTTTAGATCTCTTAGAACACAAATTATGTACAAATAATAATATTTATTTTTGTTTTGTAACTTACTTGACACAGATTGAGATGAGGACGAAGATTCCGAATAGAGTTGCAATTGATTTGTTCATATTTAGGCTTTGTAGGATTGTGAATTAAGTATCACGATAGAGGTAGTATAATAATACTTTGAAAAGTTTTTTGACTTTTCGTATACTTTTTTTTGGAGAAAAAGAAAACTGGGGATGTTTCCTTTTTATCGGAGTTGAAGTATTAGTCGTTTAGTAGGGAAGCAAAGCTCAATCTTTTGAGAACTTGAAATAGGAACTTGAGGAAATACTAAGGAGAAGTACTGTACTGGAGAAGGAACACAAAAAACTGATGAACAACAACGATTTCTGATTTCCTTTTTATACACAATCTCCATCTGCTCCAGTATTCAAATTTTATTCATTAAAATTTGATTTTGTCTTGATTTTTTATTCGCGTTATTATTAGGATTTCACACTTTTTTGATTTTCTGATCCACAATTAGAATCTTCTCTTCACAGTTTCGACGCTTCCTTTGACTTTTTGCACTGCAAAATGGTAATTTTTGAAACAAGGAAATTTAATTTGACTCTGTCTTCTGGTCTTCTGGTTTTCTGGCGTGATCCACACAATGGATTTTAGGTTGAAGGTAGAAAAAAAATTAACTTTTGGACAAAAAAGTTATTAAATGAAATGTCAACTTTGGTGTTGGTGGGAGAGTGAGTGGTGAGTGATGACTAGTTTATTTTTAGATTTTTAGAGTTTAAACGTCAAATATTACGTTCAACGAGGCAACGGAGGCAAGGCTTTTTGCCCGTACTTATTTTTCAGTCTTGAGTGTATGGATTGTCATTGATGACTTAGAGACACTAACGAGCTGAGCCTCCCTTTATACTTGAGGCACTTATCCGACAAAACTCATTGAATTCCCCAACATTCAATATTTAATGCCATATAGGGCACTGCTATACTACGATTTTTCTCAAGAAATTACTGGTCGTCTTTCCAGGTATATGTACATAGGTCATATACATACATACTCCGTATCTGTATTTACATGTAACTACGCTCAAATGACGTATTGGAGGGGTTACCGGGGAAGAGAGTGACGATAATGGAGTGTCATACTCATACATGGTCCTGTTTATGTAAATAAATATTATATATAAGATTGTTATTTTCTCCCCCGTTCTTTCCACACTTGAACGTATCACCTTTGTCTCTGTAAATCATGTCATTTTCATTTTCCCGAATGATTCGAGAAGCTATATACTCAATAGTGTGTACCATGTTACACATATATGTACCCATGTTATATAGGACGGTGTATTACGTGTACGTGTTGCCTTAATCTCCTTCTAGCACCGGTCGACATTGTTCTAGACATTACAGGGATGGGTGGATGGATTGATAGCACCGACGGTGCAAATGTGATCTTTCGACCAGCAAAGCTATGTAGTTTATTTCAAGCTACAGATGACAGATGTGCTCCCACAATATGTACATATTGTCCAATGTTTTGAAAAAAAATAACATGGTCTTGTAGTAGTTAGGTCCATTTAGATAAGAGCGTAATTGAAGGGGAATTCTTAATTTTTACAATTGCTTCCCTAGATTGGTCAGAACATACATACGTATGCATACATCCTATGAGTTTTTGGCTTTGGGTTTCATGGGCTTCCGTCTGAATTGAATACAGAGTGCAGATTTACATATATCTTTACTTATTATTTGTAGGTACTATAGCATCTTTCCTTCAGTTGCCCTGTTAAAATATCTTTCCTGGAGATAAGAACCGCTCTATTGCTTGACAGTTGGTCACGTTACAGTAGTAATGATCTGCCTCCATCATTGACAATTGAATACTTTGACTGTGGTGTGCTACTTCATTCGTAAGTACCTTTACATTATTGTTCTACAGATATTCTGGGGGTAAGTTATGGTCATTTATATAAGTATATCCATAATACTATACATAATTGTCGGGTAGCACTGATTTTTGCATAGTGTTATACATAGTATAGGACAGTACTTACATGTGTACTTGTTTATCACAGATGTCAGTTATTTTGGCGTACGTGGTTGTGAGTACGTGACTGCAGCTCACAGTAGTAGCTTATGGGAGAAAATAAGGAAAAACCAGAAAAGAAGCAATTATAATTTAAAACTCAAGGAAATACATACGAACTACGCACTGGCACTGACTGTCCAGTCCATAAGCCCTTCGCATTCTATTCTATTAACTAAATAGGTGAAAGTGATATATCAAGGAACATAACTGATAATTATAATTAGAAATTAGAAATAATGGCCATCACTATTTGTACCATTTAAATGCGGGGTTTTGTTCTTGACTATCGACACCGATTAACTGTCGAGGCCAATGCCATATGGATTCTGCAATGGCACGGCGTAGTGACAGTCTCACTTTTCTGTAGAAACTGGAAGAACCACAAACCCGTTAGATGATTAGCTATATAGTAGCTACTTTAATGAAAAACCAACCAGTTTATGTAATAATTATAGCGGAATTTATGGTGGGAAGTCATTAGCCAGGCTGAATCATCATCTGTTTAGATTTATGTAGATCCTATAACCTTCCCTTATCCTTCCCCAATTAGGTGGCAATCTTTTTAACACGGAAATGCATGTAGCATTAATTTCATTAAGATTGGAAATCTCAGTACTTTTGATAAATAAATCATTTGCTTAAGCGTTAATTACTGGTAAATTTTCAGTAAAGCTTGACTAATGTAAGTAGGTTTGTATAATAAAAAAATTAGTAATTTCCCCTTTTCGTCTAATTTTATCCACAGATTGACAGATTCGACGTATTTTCTACATTTGCACCTTGAGCTGCAGATGTGTTTTCCCTGAACTCAATTTCATAATTGAAATACACAATTTTTTATTGGCTTCTTAGTAAATAGTACTGAAATAGGTAGGTTTATTGATTTTAATTGATTATTTGATCAATGTAATTACGGTTTACAGTTGAACTAATAAGATTCTGCGTAAAAAATTGTTTTTCAGTTTCATTTCGCTGTAACTTTATTTGTCACTCCGACGGACTCCGACTGGCTGGCTCCAGATTGCAGATAAGTTTAATCGGGAGACGACCACCTTGATTCAGTTCCATTTAATGGGTGACATTGGGAATTCCGATTTGATGCAAGGTAAGATACGATGTTAGTCTGAATTGGTTAATAGTTTCTCGGGATTCTAAATCGTCATGGTTTCCTTTGGAGTTTCTGACACATTACATTACATTATGCATTGCGTTGAGAAAAAAGTGACAAATCAACAGATACAGAACAGAGTCCATTATAAATGAAATGTTTCCAGGAGCCAGGAAAGATCGAGGCGCCTCTCAGTCGCGTTCAAAATTTCAAAATAAATAACAATGTTTTCGTAATCAGTAGCTCCGAGCCGAGTAAAAGCAGGAGATGTTCAACAACAAGAGAATCGGCTTATTATTGTCTAAAGGTGATTCATATTAAAACAAAACGAAAACATATTTACTATTTATCTAACTAAACGCCTCAATGCAATGGACACCTCATAAGCTCTATTGGCAATTAGAAATTGTGATGTCTGTGCCTTTGAAACTTTTTGTATAACACTGACAGCAAACAAATGTTTTCAATGTTTGTTTTTCCAATTCTGTAATTTTTAATGTGATTTCCACATAAATTTGCTTTACAAGGCGCATCCTTTGATTTCTTGCTGTCAGTCTGCGCTACAGTCTGCAAATATTATGATATCTTTACTGACACAACTTGATTTTTTATGGGTAGCTTGCTACTCATCTTCATTTATTGTAGCAATTTTGTTTTTTTTTACTGTTTTTCTGCTTGAGCCATACAAAGACGTAGTAAGCAATACAGTCACATTTACTATATACTTCTGTCACGGATACTTTCCGGTCATTATTTTAATTGGCTTTGGTTTTGCTATAATGATGTAAAAGAGTCAAATTCACCGTCAGTTATATTTGCGATGGTCATTGCAATGTGGTCAATTTCAGTAATGGTAAGTTTCCCCTGTAAATAAGATGCTGCGACGGCATTATTATTATTACCATCGCCATCAACGTCAACTCTTTGTGCGGAATAGTTCAGGTGGAACTGGATGGAAAAGTATTTAGGATGACGCAAATAAATTGTGTATACTTTGCTGGATAATTTTAGTCAATTACTACGTAAAAAGTGTGGCGTGTGGTCTGGTTGGTGCCAATTTGTCAATAAAGCTACTAGATCAAAACAATGTAAGACCAGATTTAGATTTTAATTAAATGCCTTTGTACATAGACTGGCCAGATACATAGACTAAAGTTCAAATCAAGTTTATAATCATTGCATTGGTAAAGATAGTGACAAAACCAGGGAAGGAAAGGCACGTGGAATGGAAATGTAATCTACCTACCTGTTCTGTTCTGTTCTGGACTATTAGCTCCAGACGGTGTAATTTGTAATCGCCTATTAGTTTTGGTGAACATACAAAATTTGAGGTATACATAACATTGGGAATGATAGCGATTAAAGCACCTTGTTACGCAGGTCGTTTAGCTGGGATTTCTGGGAATTTGGAATGAAAATGTGTAGGTAGGACTGATTGGAAGTAATTTTCGGTAACACGCTATTTATTATTTCATAGAGTGTTATATAAGTTCTGCTAAGTTACACGCATTATTGTGTTTCCAGGATTTAGACCCCTGTAAATTTTGAAAATAGACGCTTATTGATAGTTGTAAGATTTGAGGCTGCCTGGCATTCCATTCCAATTTGCATTGCGTGCAGACCGAGAAACAACAGAAAATCAACCGAAACTAGAACTAGAATAATTATTGTAAATTTCCGAGATAAAATTATTATGAATCTTTAGCCACAGCACTGCGGCCCCTGCAGCCACTGTCTGTTAGTATTACGGATGATATCTTAGGTACAATATTGTTTATGTCCAGGATAATGCAATTACAGATTACAGATTATAATACGTACAGCAATTCCATTCTAATACGAAGCGAGGGGCAGAAAACTTATTGGTATTTTCAAAAATAATTTGTACAGAAAAAATGCTAATTGTATTCTCGTCTCTGTCTTTATCTGTCCGTCTCTCTCTCTGTGTGTCTCTTGCTTACATTATTTTTATATTTAATGGAGCCAATCTGTCAATTATCAGTCCTTTGACTCATTTGACTTCTAAAGTGGCTCAAATCGACAGTCATAATCAATCTCAATAAGACTATAGGTATAAGAAAAATGAAAACTGCTTATGGGTCGGTCATTAGCATAGACTCTGCTGATTGTGACTGGGTAGCTAGTGGTGGGAAGGAGTGTGATCACTATGAACATGATCATCAAGTCATCAACTCATTCACTTACGAATTCTTACGAAATCAAAGAGATAGCATTAATTATTATACATATACGAATTTTTACGCAATCCACACACCTGCATAGTACATACATGATTATGTAGGTACATTAGACACTCGTGTAGAAAAACAATCATTTAGATTTAATATTCTTTACATAAATAATACTTTATTGCTTCCTATTTGATATCACTGGGAGACTTTACATCTTTACATGACTTCTGATTCCTATATGTGCTTCCTTTTAGATTTGGACCGATGGACGGACGGACACCGGCCGTGTTCAATTCAACTCAACCCAACGCAATCGAAGCCTTCAATTGATAAAAGCCAGTACAATATTTAGACGTACATGCTTTATACAAATTAGGTTTACCTTTATAAAACTATGAACGAGCAGAACAGTGCACTGACAGCTTACACCTTTAATTATATGCAGATACTTCTAATATATTATTATGTAGTAATCGTTCATTCCTTTGTTAGTTGTTGGGCTATTTAACTACTGTACTTTGTTGTCTAATATGCCCTGTGTACCTCTGACTGAAGATAGCTGCCCAGTGACTTGAATAGCTTACCGACAAACAAGCGAGCGAGCACAAACAAACGTGTAAATCTTTAGCAATAACTAGTATGCGTAACATGTGCTGTGTACGAATTACGAATTACACATAATCTTGTAGGTTGCGGTTTCACTGCTGTCTGTATGTACATATGTACCAAACACCTACATATCTCTATTCTGACATCCTTTTATAGTCAGTCATAATCTCACGCATTTCTTAATGAATTTTAAATACACTTTTCCCTTCACAAGTAAGTTTTGGTCATAAAATGAAATGAGTGTACTCTGTACGCTATATGTAGGATTTTAAAATTCTTTTTGAATAGGCATTCTTAAATTTCCTATGTAGCTCTGTGGCAGACCAGATCTGCATCTTGCATCTTGTAACTTGTACTTGTGTACTAGGGTTTTTTCGTGTGTGTGTGTCTGTGGCTTTGACAGATATATATATACAGGTTAGAGTGTTAATGGAATTGAAAAATTTATCATGATCCTACTTATAATTTTATTAGGATTCAAATGATGATCATTTTTCCTTCCCATGTTCCTATAGCTATGCTTTGGTTGGGATTTACAGTAAGGTCTTGTCTCTTGTCCTTTTTAAAGCGAGAGTACTATGGCAAAACATAAGAAAAAAAAAGAGGAAAAACTTTCACAAAACATGGAAAAGGCAGGCAAGACTGAGTCTGATAAATGTGGTAGGTAGGCATTAGGCATGTACGTATAGGCATACGTGTAGGCTATCTGTATTATATTTGCGAGGAGAGGAAAACGAATGATGAAGACGAGAGTGGAGATAAGAATGAAGACAAAAAAAAACACCTGCATCAATGATTCATGCGGCCTTTGTAGATGCAATAAGAGTGCCCTGTGCCCTGTGCCCTGTCAGTATTGGGTATAAAGTCAAAATACAGAATACTGTATGAAAATGAAATGGAAATGAAAGAGGAACGGCTTCCTTCAGCTCAGTCTTCTCATCATGATCATGATTCATGATATATGGTGGGAGATGATATCTGAATGATAATGTAATGATGAGAGTCTGTATTCAGGATACATCTGTACGAGTATAAGGAATTGAGAGGCACACACACACACACACACACACACACATTGTATTTTTTGTTTACGACCTCTACCTACTATTTCAGCATTTCAGCACAAGTCCCACGACAGATAAACAACGACAGACTGAGTATCCAAGCAACGACTCGGTTCAACAGATAGTCATATGTTTGTAATTGAATGGGAGATACATAGTGTACGCGTAAGCTCGTGGCTCTATTCACATGTATCGATAGTACACATTATAAATGCTAGTTTTGCAATCTCAAATCCAGATTCTCAATTCTCAATAATTCCGTCGCCGTCCTCAATACACCTCAGAATCAGAATAATGAAAGAAAAATATTTGAGACGATGGACGATTAAATAAACGTGTGTTCCTCATTCCATAACCATAACCATAGACTATGCTACAGAGTACAGATTCCCTCTCTAGCTCTGGTTTGACTTCCATCCATTACATTAAAAAAATCTACAGTAAGTTTTTATATTCTGTATCATATCATAGCTATAGGTGACACCTGCACGTCAAATCTATATAGCACAACGCACACATAAAATTATTAGAACACCGCACCGTCCGTCCGTCCGTCCGTCCGTCCGTCCCTCTCATCGACAACAATAACAACAACAATAACAGTGTCCATAAGAATATTAACACTCATACTTTGACTTTTGATTTTTTTTCATTGTGGTTTGCTTTAATACAATTTACGACCCTAGCGTTTAATTTCGTAACGTGTGTGCTTCCTTTCATTGCTAAATGACGTTGACGTTAAGGACTGCATTCTGTCTGTCTGTGTCACTCAAATTCAAATTCAAATTCAAAACGAAACCGGTTATAATAGTATTAATGTATATGTTTGTATGTACTTAGCATACTGTATCTCACTAGTCAGTTGTTGTTGATAGAAATGTATAATAGAATTCATTCCGCCCTAAAGGAATTATCAGTAACTACAGCATTGCTATTGCTGTTAGTTACTAGAAGCTACAATCAACTATCTACATGAACTGTGTACACCTGACCAAGCAACTATAATCATAGTAATAATAGAAGCTATAATAAATTGATCTATGAATCACTGTCATTTACACACTTTAATAGGTCAAATTACAAATTGCATGCCACAATGTGTTTTGTTTTATTGAAAAGCTTTGGAGGTGATCGACTTGTGCCAAAAGTTAAATTTAATTACTGTGTCAATCATCGGTTTCCATGGAGATGATGAGTGGATACAAACCGGGACCGGGACCGGGACCGGGTGCTTAGCTTAAAAATTCGGTAGTTTTTTCTAATTGCCTTTTGGTGCTCCGTGGCCTAGTGGCTACCGCCTCCGCCAAGCACGCGGAAGGTCGCCGGTTCGATCCCAGACCGAAACAATTAATTTTGCTACAAAAGTTTTGAAAAAAACTCTGCTAGATTAAATCAGTATACAGATCTGTTATCAATAAATAGCTCATACTGTCACAAAACACATCTAGAGCACAGTAGCAAAATAAATGCATTACCAAGATTACTAATTTCACTAATTTGTGATTGCGTGTTGACCTTTGATTTTGTTTAGATAAATAATGGAAAAATCCGTGTTCAAGAATTCAGCCATAATCATTCCATTTTGAAGAACACGAGTACCTAGTGTAGTGTCTACACTTAGAACAGGAAAAACAAGAGAAAAATATTTAAAAGAATTACTGAGACAATGGAACATTTAGTATGGCGTCAAGTAGCGATTCCCAAAGGTTTACCAGGGATACTGGAGCTAATCGCTCGAGAGGTATTGCGTCATAATCCGGATCCCGACAGCATGCACAGCTTCATTGCGGATCTCCTTGAGAAGGAATATTATGAGAAAGAGCATGGAAATGAAAATGAAAAGGACGAGCAAATAATTATTGAATGTGAGTATCATCTCAAGCTCGTAAGCACCTTCTTATCAGCTCCTCTATGCATGTTATTTACATTAGTGATCTTTGAGATGATTCCTTCTTGTAATGTGTGTGTGTCTGCAAGTCTGATGAAAGTGTGGAGACTGATTCTGAGTTAGTCAGACAGCCACGGCCACGGGTAAGTACTTACAACCATGGGTATGTAAGTACTGCTCAGATTACTCTTATTTTATAAAAACCAAATGGTCCTTATCTTTTAGTCTGTACTGGTACGGGCTGTTAGTGGCTCTGGTACTGGCTCTGGTTTCCTATAGTGATGGCATGTATAGCTGGTAGCATTGGATGTGATTTGTAAAGGATTTTTCATTTTTCCCCTGCTAATTACATACATACATATCTATAGCGACAGTATGAGTTCCCAGACCGTCCGAAATTGAGAGATGCAAGACGTTCTATTTAATTAAAAATTCTACAAAGAATCCAGGAGATGGTATAGGTTTTGTTCCCGTGATTTTAAGAGCCTCAACTACTCTAACTCTCGCCATGGATCCAAACTATAATTATAAAATACGATGGAGCTACTTATACATACCTCGGCATACAGAATCCATGTTTTAAACACCGATTGCCGAATGTCGGCAACCAGTCGACACCATGCTACACAGTATAGCACTCTTGACACTATGACTATGGAGCCCATTATTAGATTAAAGGCAAGCCATACTTTATTATAGGACAGTCCCAACTAGCAGTAGCAACTAGTGACTAGGTTCCCCCAAGTCAACCATGTATACATTTTTTTTTATCCTGTTTGAGGTTTTCCTGTTTTAGAATGACTCAAGACTCAAAGACCATGTGTGTGGTTTATAAATAGAAGAGATGGTTTTACATCCTTGACTTGGTCTCAAACTGAACCGAACTGACGACGACTGCACTGATTTTTGACTGAACTGAATTGACTATTTCTTGTACATAATGTACCGATATATATATAGATATAGGTACAGATATTATTTCTCCTCAAACTGAATCACTGAATGCTTTTCTTTCTTATGTCTTATGTTATGTTACTTCTGTACTGTCTGTGGTTTCCCTTGTCTTTCTTAACTTGTTCGTTTCGGCAAGTTAAAGTTCTTTTGGGTCTACGGAACGGCTCTAGTATCTCCTAGCTCAAGGAATTGTACAACTGTTCAACGTAGTCTTGAGTACTCGGGTACGTCGAGATTTTGTAGACAGTGCATTTTTATTTTGTCTAGTTTTCCCAAATCACAAATCATATTTTTGTCCTTCGTACTCCAATTTTAAAATTTGAGAAACGCCTTTTATAAACAGTCGTACTTACATACCTAGTTGGTTATATAACTTTTTCCATTTTTTTCTTAATCATTTTTTCTAACTATAATATAATTAATAGTTGCGGACCGTTGGTCAAACGGGACGTACGTACGTGAAGTAGTACGGTGATAAGAGCATAAAAAATGGGTGGTATCTTAAGTTTACTGCAAGCGGGTGTGGCTCGATTGTTGTTCTGGAGAAAAACAAGTAAACTTTCATTTTTTTGGCTTAAGAATTTATCATTTTGTCATTTTTAAGATGTCTACTGATAAATAAAGGTTGATTGAATGTTTCTACAGACTACAGATTAGTTTGGTCATTTGTTGCTTAAATCAAGTCTGCTAGAATTCTATTAACTACTGTCAACTGCACTTTTTGATGTCAGCTTTTCTCTTTTTTAATTGTTACAGCCCAGCAAAATGCGCCCCGAAAGGGTGGTGAGTCGGAAGCGACGCATTTAATACCCAAGAGTGGAAGTTTGGATGACGTAGTTGCGTCTGCAAGTCCAGTCGTGTCGCCGTCGCCGCCACCGACAGTGTCACCCCCGCCGCCGTCAAAACCACAGGAGGATGCCGTACAGTCCGAGCCACCAACAAGAGCTGAGTCCAGCTCCTCCAAGGCCAGCACAGGTCCATCTTTGGAGGCTGATTTTGAAATTATTGACAAGAGTCCAGAGCCTCCAACGTCGGAACCCGTCGCTGTCCCAGAGCCAGTGACCGTGGCCGTCACCGAAGAGCCCAAAATAATTGAAAAGATCGCCTCTCCAGTGCCAGTGGTGACGTCCCCAGCACTATCCGTCTCAGATGGTGAGAGTCCAAGTGACATTGAGAGACGGGAGCTGAGAGAACTCGAGGAATTATTAGAAGCTAGTTTGGATACTACAGATATTCGAGCTTTAGTTGAAAGTGGAGATTTTAAAAATGTTTCAGTTGCCGCGGCTGATTTGGAAGATGAAGAAGAGGAGGAGGAAGAAGAAGAGGAAGAAGAAGAGGAGGAAGAGGAGGTCGAGGAGCCCGTGAAGGCCGTTAAGGCTGCAGTTGTTGTTGCAGCACAAGTCAAGCCCAAGCCTGCTGAGGTCAAAGTTGAAAGCAGTGAAGAGGAAGAAGAAGAGGAAGAAGAAGAAGAGGAGGAAGAAGAGGAAGAAGCTGATCCAAAGAAAGATGACATTTCTAAATCAGACGATGAATTGATTGAAGCTGCGACCAAAATTCAGGCTGGATTTCGAGGGTATAAGGCACGACAGAATCTGAAGCACCCCGCAGCCAAAGGTTGGTTCTTAAAATACATACGACAGATAGTTTCAAAATTTATTAATAATTACAAAAATAATAAACTAAATTTTTCCATTCAACTTAATTTAGACGAACCAGCTATCGCAGATCCGACCGAGGCTAGCCA